>JAWQRJ010002785.1:0-12973 GCA_033557515.1 Diorygopyx duplodentatus | reverse complement strand
ACATGTATACTCGTCATTGCTTGAATTTAATTATGCATCCTGTGAGGGGTTTTTAAAACTAAATTCTGCAGTTAACTGGTTAGTCAATTATTTAGTTAATGAAATCCTAGTTTTTGGTCAGTAAATTCAGTAATTTTGATCCTTTGACTAGTTTTCATCCCTGAAATATGTAATCAAGGAAATATAGAATTGGAGAAAATCAGACTTTTATTTCTGTGTTCATTTTACCGACACAGGAAATTTTAGTAGCTATGCAAACAAGAACCTAAGAAATGTGCCTTAAGAAATAATGAAGTTATTTAGCTAATTTAGTATACTTTATACTTTTCTTTGTTTCTTTGACTGTTTAGCTAATGATTTTTTTTTGTTCAAAAATCATTAAAGCAACCACTGATTTTTTTTCATTATTTGAAATAACATGGTATATGAAGTATTTAAAAAAATATTAGGTTCATGTTGGAAGATACACTTTCATAGATTTTGATTTTTGAAAATTTTCATACAGAATGTAATAACTGTCAATAAAAATATTTTTTTTAATTATGTACAAAGATCCTGCATTAAAACAGTATTTTTTTCTGAATTCCTCATGGAAAGAACTATGTGATACAATTTTCAGCTTTCTATCACATGTAGCAGTGGAGAAATCAAATTCTCCAGCTCAAAGCATACCCATAAATTCCACTGCAAGACGACACTTATTTTTGCTCTACACCCATATTCAAGATCTCGTATTAAAAAAATATAAATCACAGTAATTCAAAATAGTATATGCTTTTCTAACTTTATTACAACTGTGTTTGCTGACATTTTCAGGCAAATCGGAGATAGCGGTGTAATCTAAGAAATGAAAGTAATTCTTTTTGTAGTACTTCTTGCCTCTCTTTCTGGGTACAACATACGAACACAGGTGGTGATCAACGCGATCAACTCCACGGTATGGTTGTAATCCAACACAAGCTATGTTCGTTTACTCTTCCTTTGTGCATGTCTATGTATATCTAGAATTGATGTAGTATGAATTATAAATCGTCGTGTCGCTCTCTGAAAACCAATTACTTCTCCAGTTTTCAATTGTTTATTCTTCAATTCGCTGTCAACGCTCTTCAACATCAGTCTTGTTTCTATCAATATATCCATTATCCATAGTGAAACTATAACCTTGATTCAATGAAGGTTTCATCAAAGTCATCATTACTTGCAAAAACATTGGAAGATTGCTAAAATCTCTGCCCAGGAGGATGTTTTAAGCCGAATCCCGCCCTTTTGAGAGGAATATATTGCACCCACGTCGGACGACCGTTATGAAGCAATAAACTTTCGTCAGTAGTCACCAATTTCTCTAGCGTAATCGAATTTTCTATTCAAATCTTCATAACTTGGTCAGATTTTGTTAAATTTCGGGGAATGGTGATTTGCTGGACTCAATTCATAGAATGTTCTGTTATGTACATTAAAATGTACATAACAGAACACAGTTCATAATAGAACAGAGCACGTAATGGAATATTAAGTGTGCGCAATTTTATTACACCCGAGTGTACTAAACAGTGCCATAAACACAATGGCACTGTTAGGATTTATTTATTCAGCCTTCTAACCACTCGTCGGAGGCATGTAAATTAACGGTCGTACAAGAACACAGAGTGCGGCTTGTCTTTTCGGACGCGGTCAAGGCGAAGACGAAAGACGATCGCGTGACATTGCCATTGTCGCTTTGAATGCGCAGGAACGCGAACGTGACACAACAGCATTGCAGCAATGTGATTCAGCAGCGGCTGTTGTTAATACGCTGGAAATGGACCAGAACGGAAGCGTAAAGGCTAGCGATAACACACGCTGAGCTCGCACCTACGTCGCCGCCGCAGTGCGCACCGGTAATGTTCTCACAATGATTCACAATTCTTTGAACGGCTTCGCAGGCTCGAGTGGAAAAGGGAGGACTTTATAATCAGACGCGTAACGAAGCGGCGGTAACTGTATTATCGTGTGAAACGTTTGAAGTATAGATTATAATAATTCCGTCCGCCAGCTAGCAGTTTCTACGTCCCTATTTCCCAACCTTGCAATCCCACCGGTTTGTTTTGTTCAGCAATCTCACACCTGACATTATACTTGCTCCTGGTGATAGGAGTACTCTGTATAGTATATTGTTAATATTAACTTCCTCCATTCAAAAATGCAACCTGCCCATTTTAGGCATGTTTCCATTTGAAGAAAGCTTTGCCCAAGCAGGATTCTCTCACCCGAACAGAAGTAAGAACAACTGGTAAATAGCCTTCTTCTTAATTAGGGCAATTGCGTGCAAATGTCTTTATTGAACCACTCTTGATACTATTAGGCTACAGATAAACAATAACGGTTTAGATGCATTTTAGTGTATTTGAATGTTACTTGATTAATGATAGTGTAAATGCCCCTGAGGATGGAGACAATTGGTCCCCGAAACATGTATGGCAACATATCTGACGTATGTTTGTTGTGATATGGCATTCACGTGTTTTGTGTTAAAACCGTTTTGAACTTTGTATTTTCTTCAAGATTTAGTGACTAAGCGTAAGACTATTTTTGTGAAAATGACTAAAACACGAATAGAGTGCTGGAAAACCTGTATAAAAGAGAAAAAATATTGGACGCACTGTATGAGAATATAAGATTGCTTCAATTAGCACATCGATTAGTTAATTACGTTTACTTTTTGGTAAGCTTGCCTCTGCACAATGAATTGTTTTTAGGTTCCCAAAATGTCCAACCAGAAACCATTTATGTAAAGTTTTCTTGGTAAAGATAACTTACCTACCAAAATAGATATTAGAATTCAACCAAATGGCAGAAACTGTTTAAAATTAGGTGCAGCCCTATAGTTACTATCAAGAATAGGAAAGTAACAGCTGTATTCAGTATCCTCTTTTAAATCGCTTAAAATATAATCGCTTAGGTCATTTTTTTCTCAAGATTTGATTACTGTGCGCGGTAAGTGATGATATCTATGAAATGAATTAGGTACCACAATGCTGAAAAGAATAGCAAACAAGAAGAAAAAACTAACATTAGAGATGCTGCACATAAAAACCAATGCAGTGCACATATATCTGCAACAGCTGAAAGGATACACAAGATTTACAGCAAATTAGTACGAAGAAGTGACAGGAAAATGGAGATATTGAAATCACAGAAATGTCGTACCATCAAGTTAGAATGCGGTTGTCAAGCATCAATTATTTATTAGTAGTTTATTATTATTGTAGTTTTATGACGACACCAACGTAGTTTGCAAAATATTAATATAAGATGTTAATGTCAATAACATTTTGTAAATTATTTAGGTGTTGTACTTGTATTTTAATATCCTTTGTATACTGATGATTGATTGATGAGTTTAAAACTTTCGAAAAAATAAATTTAAGAAATTAAAAGTAAATTTTAAGAGTTATTCAATCTTCAGCTTATTTGCTGACAACACAATAAATTTGCTATGAAAAAAATTGCCTAAAAATAGGACAACTATGGCATAGGTAATTTCCAAATTTGTGGATTCCATGGTGTAAATGGAGGTTAATATTTATCTTTAAAAATAAATGAAACCCTTTCCCAAACAATGCAATACGCATATAGGCTTTCGAATAATAATTTAGTTTATCAGTAATATACCTACATAAAATTTCGTAAATTTTCGTCCCAATCATTATTTTAGACTATTTTTAATGCGATTTTTAGACGAATCGTGGATCCTAGAAAATGCTCGTATTGCGAGTATTGACTATTTCTGAGAATAAAATTTAAAAATACAAAAAAAAAACAAAAACATAAACATAAAATCAAGAAAAAAAAATTTAACAGAAACAAAAAAATCTAAAAATTTAATAAAATACAAAAGGAAAAATCAGAAGAAACAAAAACAAGAATCTAAAAATATAGTAATTTAAAAAAAAACTAGTAACTAGTTGCCGTTTATTCTGGGTGACGTGAAGGGGTGGGGAAAATTCTTGCATTTTTTACATGTTTATTCGTTTAAGTCGATTGGCATTGCTTTGCTGCATAAAAATGTTTATTGCATACTACATTAGAAAATGTTATTTACAGTAAGTTTTCTGTGTCGTCAATTTGTATACTGATGATTGATGAGTTTAAAATTAACTATGACCCGAATAAATAAATTTAAGAAATTAAAAGTACATTTTAAGAGTTACTCAATGTTCAGCTTATTTGCTGAAATCACAATAAATTTATAGGACAACTATGGCATATGTAAATTCCAAATTTGTGGATTTCATGGTGGAAATGGAGGTTAATATTTATCTTTAAAAATAAGTTATCCCCGTGCGTAACTTTCAAATATTAAGCGCTAAACAATGCAATACGCATATAGGTTTTCAAATAATAATTTAGTCTATTAGTAATATACATTCAATTTCGTAAAGATTTTCTTTCCAATGTGACGAAACGTGAACGCTATAAAATGCACGTATTGCAAGTACTGACTATTTCTGAGAAAATAAAATTTAAAAATACAAAAAAAACAATAAATAAGACCAAAAAAATAAAATCCAGCAAAAAAAATTAAAGAACAACAAAAAATGTAAAAATATAATAAAATACAAAAGAAAAAGTCAGAAGAAACACAAAACAAGAATCTAAAAATATAGTAATTGTTTTTTTAAACTAGTAAAACATCCATGTCGTTTCTTCTGAGTGGCGTAAAGAGGTGGGGAAAATGCTTGCATACTTTTACATGTTTATTCATTTAAGCCGATTGGCATTGCTTTGCTGTATAAAAATGTTTAAAATATAAAATACTACTTTCGTGAATGTTCCTTTATTACATACTAAATGAAAATGCTGTTTACAGAAATCGTTTCTGTTTCGTACATTTTTATTTACAACATAGTACATCTTTACAACTTCGTTACACTTTGCAACTACCATACCTCTTTTCAAAAAAACGCGCCAAAGGAAAATTCATTCGCTTAGGTGGTCTTGTAGAAGACTATTCTACTCAGCGGTGTCTAAAACAATTTATGTATAGTGGTTTCCTTCTCAAAAAAGTGTGGTAGTATTTTAAAAAAATGGGAACCTCTAAAGCTTAATGAAGCATTTTTAATTCGAAGGGAATTAGATTAAGTTAGGAAAGAACAAAACTGATTAACAGAATAAATCAACGTATAGAGTGTTTCACGAAATCCAAATTTCACGACCTGCGCTTATTACGTGAAAATGAATAAAAGTTGAAGGGGAAAACTTTGAAGGACATTTTCTCCAATCTATTTTCCTTCAAAAGTTACAGAGTGAAATGAGCACATGTCCTTACAAAGCAACACTGTTCTTATTAATAATGTCCTTACTTACATAGAAATTCTAATAAAAATTAAATACTTTTGGTTATTACTATTATAGATAAAGCAAATTCATGCATTTTTTAAAAGAAAGCTACAAATTTTTTTATACCATTATCTCATCAAATGCTCTTTCTGCATTTTAATTTAATTGCGAATTTTAAAACCATGTAAAAAATAAAAACGTTTTCTGGTATTCTATAAATTTAGATTTTTGGACAAGTGGGCAAAACAACCTTCAATTCAAATTTGCAGTTCCCAAGAGGTGCTTGTAACTAGTGTTAATAATAATAATAAAAGTGTGGTATGGCCACCAATTAAAGATATTTTGTTTCAAAAATGGCTACACATAGTAAGAAGGTCAATATGCTCTTAATTTAAAGTGAACGCCAAAAAATAGTTAGCAGTGTATTTTTTTTATCTCGAAAGACATCCATAAACGTCATATTCTTGTACATGTAAAAATGTTTGTTATTATTTATTGCGGAAAAAGGAAGAGCCGAAAAGAGAAAAAACTTTTTCTTCTCGAGAACAAAATGAGAAGATTTTTTTTGAGAAACGGGGTTTGTGATGACAATACAGGGTGAATCGTAAGTCAATCGAACAATTTTAGGATGAGCAACGGGGAGGTAGATGGAGTCCAAATATCCTTTAGCATTTTTCACTTACTTGCGCAATTTCAGAAAAAAATCAATGTCAACCCAGATAGAATCAAATTTTATGAATCACTTACTTATTTATGCATCTACTACCGTTTTTGTCATGAGTGTAAATTCTGGTTAAATTTTCAGAAACTATAAAAAGGTTACTTATTTCGTAAAATGTGAATTACTCCGAGAGGGTACTACTTTGATCAAAAGTGTAATTAACAGGCAATATTTGAATTCGTAGAGGATTTAAAAATGCAATAACAAAGTGTTTTATTGCAAAATTAATCACTGAAAACACGAAACATTTCCTACAAAATACAAAAGACCATACACGAGATAATAGAAAACTATTCAACTTGAAGGGAAATTGAAGGGAGCTGAAGAGACATAGATAAAGATTTTTTTAAATTTTTATTTAACGAAATAAGGGTTTTTTAAGTTTTTGTATGTTGGTAAAAAAAATAATATTCGTGGAAAAATCCAGATGTCATCACTTAAGCTTAGTACGTGTCACTTAAAGTCCCATATTCAAATCGTTATTTATCTTTTCCGTTTTCCCACAATAAGCGCAGGATGCAAAATTTGGAACACCCTATACAATCTAAAGATATTGCAGAACATGTTTTTTTAACATCAAGGGTGTTTGTTTCGATAAGATATTTTTTACAGTTTACTGTACCTACGATAAAACAAAGACGCAGAAACTTTATTACTTAAATTTATAATTTAATTGATTTACTTTTATAGGTCTGTACGCTCCATGTTTATCAGGCTGCTTATAAACAAAATAATGAATGTGTGATTTTTCTGTATGAATATTAGGTTTGACGACCGAAACCCCTCACTGAACGAAGTATGTATAGTCTTTTTGTATCTGCGCAAAGCGAAACTTAATTAAGCTGTTGTTACCTTCATATGATGCAACGTTTTAACATGCAGTGAAAGTTATGAGGAATCTTATTCTTACTTTCTGTCATAAAGAGAAAGTAATGCATTGGGCCCAAAATGTTGATGCTGATATTTTGATATATCTTTTACGAATTGGACTATTCTAAGACTAATCATTGTCTGTCTTTATGGATGTTAGTCTGCGATCAACACTTCGACTATTTTTGATCGTTTTAGGCAAAAAAAGCTTCAAATAAATGTTCCATGGTTTCAGTTCAAGTTTCTTCTAGAAGTATTTTCATGTATAGTATTTTCAATTTTTTTAATGGAACACCTGTATATTATTACATTTTTGGGTTTCTTGTGGCTTATGGTATATTTTATTCAGCATACATTTAGGCAATGATCGTTTAGACGTTATTGGACACTTTTTATAGTAGCAACCCTTAGTAACTCGAATTTTTGATTCCTATCAATTATAATGTCCCTAGCAACCTAACAACCTGACTTCGTCCATTGTAAAATTTCGATGCGTTTCATCTTATGTATAACCCATTGAAAGTATCATTGATCGCGGAATCAAATGCCACGAATCCCAATAGTTTTGCGGTATATATCAGCTCGCGGAATCCTGAAATATCGTAATTTGAATTTACAGTAACATTTTGAATTTACATAAATTTCGGTGCGTTTCATCTTACGTATAGCAGATAAAAAGTAAACTAAATAGAAGCGGAATCGTCTGCCACACATTACAATAGTTTTACGAACTATATCGACTCACGAAATTCCAAAATATCACGTAATTTTGATAAGTGACGTTTTGAATTTACGTAAATTTTGGTATCGTCTTGCGTATAGCCTCTACGGAGTATCGCAGATAGAAGCAGAATCATCTACCGTGCACTCCAGTAGCAATTTGGTTTTGATAATTTTGTTTGTAGATAATAAATAAACTTTCCGTAAATAATAAAAAATGTCCAACAACTCCTAAACGGTGCGACAGACCAAGATTGGTCAAGAATGGTACCATAAGTCTTAGAATACCATAATTCGTCCAGATATATCAAAATTGCGACTTTTGGTAAAATACATGTTAAAATAAAATCGATTATTCAACCCAACCCAAAATAAATGTTAAAATAAAATCGATTATTCAGATTCAAAGTCATATTCATTTATATTTGACAGTTCCCCTATAATTCTTAACAGAGTATATTAACGTATTTTTTAATTTCCCGTCGAATTTTTGATCGATTTTATTAATACATATTTATCCAAAGTCGCACCGTTTAGAGAGGGTCGGGGGTGAGCTAAGAGCAAGTCGTGTGAGTGAGCCACACTTGTTGATTTTCTTTGTCATTACATATAAGTACATCCTTTTACTTTATCTTCAGTCTGTAAATTTCTGAATGTTTATCTCACAACGATGATAACATCAGAAACATATTGAGCAATTTAAAATGAAGTCAAACAATCTACAGTAAATAAAATGTAAATTTGTTTTCTGTATTCATCTATACTGAAGAACAAAAAAAATATATCTTTAGTTTTGATCAAATAATCTTATTTTATTCAATTAAAATACTTGTATTTATATTGTTTTAATTATTTTTTTATAAGCTCTGTGGTATGCAATACTCAATAAATGTGAATATGATTTTTTAATTGGGTTGGGAACAACTTTGATTTTTTATGTTGACAATATTGGATTTTCAAATATTTTTAAACCTAACTTCCAGTAATAAGTAGATTGGAGATGGCAAGAGATCAGCGACCAAGCCACTATTCAGATTCCACTGAATTTGCTTCATCGTTTATGGTCAGCTCCTCCTTGTGGCAGTACCTTTACAATTTTTAATTTTACTAATCAATTTTACTTCATCCTCTACTGTTGTCTTCTGTTTACTTATCTGTTGTCTTCTGTAATCAGCTGTCTTCAATTAATTTCTATTTAAAATTGGAGTATGTGGTAGGCTGAAGAACAAGATGTGACATTCTTAGTTAGTACTGCTCTGAACTATATAGGTTCAGGCCAGTACTTCCTGAAGACTACTAACAGTCTAATTGCTTAATCATCCATCCTTTACTGTTGTCTTCTGTTTACTTATCTGTTGTCTTCTATAACCAGCTATCTTCAATTAATTTCTATTTAAAATTGGAGTATGTGGTAGGCTGAAGAACAAGATGTGACATTCTTAGTTAGTACTGCTCTGAACCAGATAGGTTCAGACCAGTACTTCCTGAAGACTACTAACAGTCTAATTGCTTAATCATCCATCTATCCCAGTGGTTAATATCATAACCCGCAACAATCCCTATAACCGAATAATCTTAGGTTGGCAAAGAAATCCGCTTAGGTTGGAAAAGAAACTGTTTAGGTAAACAAGAGATATGTAGTAGGCTGTTTGGAAATGCTAGGAGAGAGTAGGCATCGAGTAGAAATTATGTCGTTTCTACTCGCGTATAATAATTATTATTATTCCCTCGTTGAATAATAAATCATTAATTGAAAACACCTCAAAAAAATATGAAATGACTTTTGTAATTTATGGAGGAAGTCGAAATGGATATCAGTATTAGATAAATATAAAATCTAATTAAGTAATATTTAATGAATTTTCTATTAATTAAACGCATAGTTAAACGTAATGGTTTATTTTAATTTATAGACTTCCGTGGAGTTAAAGTCTCGCTTATGCTTAACAAGATTTCCTGTTCCAGCATTTGGCATTTAGTAGAGTGCGTAGACGTGTACATGCCATCTATGTGAAGTAAGTTGTACTAACCTTTTCATGCAGTTGGGTATTCGAATTGGCGAAATGTTAATTTAAATCGTTTATGGTACGAACAAGAATGTGATTTTTTAATTGGGTTTTCTTTATTAGTTTTTCGTATTACTTATTACAAATCATATCAAAGTGGACGTCTAAAAATAATTTTCTTAGTACATAACAAAGCGGTTGAACCATAAGTATACATATAAATGCTTTGCTTAAAAATACAAATAAACAAACCTTAAGCAAGTTGGTGCTAAAAATTGCCAGACGCGAATTATCGATAACCATCGAAAACCATAACAATAAATTGTACATACTTTAAAAACACATTTTCACACCTTGACTGTCATGTGAATACCTGGAGATAGACTACACTTAACAGATGCCATAAGCAAAATTTGCCGCGGCAAAGTGTTAAAATACATTCCAAGGACTTCCAGACAAGTTTTTTTTTTTCGATTATGCGGTTGATAAGCAGATCAGGATGTTTAAAACCACAAATTCCTATCTCCACTGCGCAGTAGAATTATGGTACCTATTTACCTTGCAGCTAAAGAGTGGATTGATTAATGAATTTATTGTGCAATTATTAACCAGTTTTTTGGTTTAGATTTCTAATAAAATAAAGCCCATTCATTCCACTACATACAAATGCATTTGTAATCTGTATTCTTTTGGCAAAGTTCCAAAATAAATGTGGACCTTTATGTTGGGATGTTCCGATGAATATTTAAAATAGAAATTGTCTGGTACATAGCTGAGATCCTGTTTCCAATCCCTTGTATGCCTTTGCAAGTAAAGAATATTTTAATGACAGATATGATGGATATCTGTCGATGGACTTAACGGTCAAAACTCATATTTTGGTCACCTCGTCTGTCTGACTTGTAATACCTTAGCATTTCTATTTATCTAGGATTACTGTCAGGACATTTTTCTTAAAATAGCGTAGAATGACGATAGGTTCCCTAAACAATACAAATTGTATGAAATAAGAAGCACTAATATGCACAAAAGCATCAGGTAAAGTTTCATTCAGTGTTGAAAGTTATGTATTAAAAGATAATGGGTAATTCGAGTGTTTATTGTTAATAAAATAAATAAAATATAGATTTAGATTTTTCCAATGAAATTCGCTAAGAGATTGATTAAAAAAATACAGAACTAGGAAGTCCACTGTAGAAATAATTAAGAAAAGAAACGTTATTTATTCTTACGTTATTATGTTTGAAGGATCATTTAGGCTTTTTCAAAAAAATTCAAATATTGGTTACATCACTAATTTATTATAGTTAATATTTCCTTTTTTTGGAATTGCTAAATTTGATCTTCGCAACTTGTTATATTTACTTGTTATATTATAGAAGTTATGTATATTTATCTTCAGGTCCACATGCCATTTTTTTCTGTAGCCTTCTTCTAGGTTAGGTATTGCAGCAGGGTTTCAATCCAGGCAAATTAGCAGATATTCCAAATAAGTCTCATGGTTTAGACAATTGTATTTGTTTAGATACAAAACACAAACCCAAAGCTTTTTAAAATTATTACACGTTCATACTTTTAATGTTCAACCTGCCAACTGACGACGTGACAAATCCGGTATGACGATGTCATGGTCTGAAGATTACAATGGTCTTTGTTTCAGAAGGTTACCACCATCGATAGAAAATAAAAGAAAACAACCACAAATCTCAAAAAACCTCAATCTTAATCGGTTTTCCTTCGTGATTACGTCTGTCATCGATACAGAAACGGAATAATAGAAAACGATTTTTTTATTGCCAATAACGGCAAATAAATGTATAAACTTTATTAGACCATTAAAATAACATCCGCTTATTGCTAATAACTCTCCAGCCTATAATTTTTATTACTGCAATTTTTAACGCTAAACTTTTCATTTCATCAATTGCCTTTTTCTTCCTGTAACGCGGCGGCAGGCGTTTCGGTCCTCTGCTAAAATTAATTGCTATTTATTAAATAACGCTCGCCTCACCTTTCCCGAACACTAAAAGGAAATAATTTACAACGCGCATTGAGGCTGAAACAACTGAAAACCGACACCTTAACGCCGATTTAACGAGAGAATCATCGCGTTGCTTCCTTACCGGACATTATTCGCACATTTCATTTCTATTAACTTTGAAGGCATCCTCTTAATTGCTATCCCCGGCCATCTTTGATGGGAAATGGCAATTTTAATTCGGCTTGAAGGACCATGAAAACTCCGAACAAGTCTGTCGTTTGTTGGAACGAGAAAAACAAGCAAATAGGAATTAAAGGAAACGAGATGATGACCGTCAAACGGATATTCAGTTCTGCTTTATAGCGAGATTAAATTCCTTTGTTTTTGCAGTAGAGGAAAGAAGTGCCAGTAACTAACATCAATCAGTGTTGACTAATCTATTAACTATCCACAAAATTAATTCTTGACAAAAAATTGGTTGGTTGAAAGTGATGAAACTGCATGAATTTCAATAAAAAGTATAATTGAAAAATCAACTTATTGAATGAGCTTAAGGCAAAATATGATAAGAGACTTAAAAGAGATAAGAGGAAATGTTTCAGAAAATCTTTTTTATTTATATCTACTAAATCACAAAAGATAATAAATACTAGATATACAGTCTTTTGTTTTGAAAACAAAACATAGTTCTTAATCATAAATAGTGTGATGTAGGTTAAAATATGATTTTGTGTGGAGTATGATTTTTCATACACTAGATTTGCCGTTCGAAAGGGAAAAAATCAAGTAATTTAATAGTGTCAAAATCAATAATGGTTTCCATTTAAAAAAATAGAATTTTGTGTCACATCTCGAAACCGGTGCAAGGTAAAAAACATTTTTATCTATTGTACAGAATGTTTTGATAACTACAACTTTTTCCCTCGAAATTTTTTGATACGATAAATAATATGGAAAATTTGAAGAACATGACAATTTTCAGCTCTTTGGGGATATCTAGTAGGCGATGCATTTTTTTTTGTAAAAACAAAAGAAGGTCTGAAAAGCTTATATAAACACCCACATATTGTTCCATTTAACCGGGTCTGTAGCTCTTACCGTTTCCAAGATACCAATGATGAGCATCGAATTTGGGACAGCCCGTATAGAGGGGGGTCCAGTTTATTTTAAACACACCCCTACTTCAGTTTTTTTTTAAATTGAATAACCTGCATATTATTGCATTTTAAAATTCCTTGTCGATTTTAGTGGCCAAGTGTTCCACCAGATAGTTTTTTAGTTTGAACTTAAACAAAACTAACTCGAATTTCCAAAACAAAGAATTATCCTTAATATTTCTCCCGAAGGATTTATTTT
>JAWQRJ010002784.1:0-12974 GCA_033557515.1 Diorygopyx duplodentatus | reverse complement strand
CCCATATTTTCCGAAGAATGCGCCAACTGGCTCCTTTTGATATGCACTATCCAATAAGTTTGATTTTGTTATAATTGTGGTGTGGGGTTTTTACCGTTTTCAAATTTTCCCTACGCGCCTTTTTTATGTGCACATGACACCTTAAATTGCAACTGATGCTTTCTGTGTGTAAGTTCGAATTTTTCACGACACACGCGTTAAAAACAATAATCCTCCAGATACTTCAAAGCTCCCTTTGGGTTCAAACCTCCCCTTGAGTGCCCATAACGTGTTGAGCGGGGTATAAAAACTGCCCAGGGGGCAGGAAGAATGAAACACGCACTCTTGGTTTCAAGTAATTTATGTAACGTGTTAATTGCCGGATTATTAGTTAGCGGGTATTAACATCCGGGTATCCGGTTAGCGGATATTAACAAGTGAATCACATTGAACTATTTTAATGTGCGGTAGACGATTCTACTTCTATTTATTTTACTCTTTATGTACTTTACGCATGAAACGCACCGACATTTACGTAAATTCAAAATGTCACTTACCAAACAAGTCAAATAAGTCACGAGTAATAAAAACGGTGCGACTTTGCCAAAATATACGTTTAATAAAATAGACCATAAATTCCATAAGAAAAACTGAAGTTGAATAGCGTCTAGAAGAAATGGGACATCATGTATATATTGAAATACTTCTAGAAGTATATAATGATTAGAAAAGGTCGAAGTGTTGACCACAGACTGACAGACTTACGGACACATGCACAGAACAATCACACAAAATGATACCATTAGTTTTAGAATAGTCAATAGTCAATTCGCCAAGATATATCAAAATATCGACATCAAAATTTTGAACCGAATGCATTACTTTCTCTTCATGAGGGAAAATAAGAACGTAAAAGAGAACTCTTCAATTAAAAAAAGAATAACGTTTTTGGTTGAATATTTTACACAGCATTTAACAATACCTATCAAATTAAGGTCGTTTGCAAAGTGCTGGATGAAGAAGAAACATTACCTTATGCCCCAGAAACAATTAAGCACATACATGCATCCACCCACAACCACAGGTTTTCGAAATATTCGCGATTTTCTCATTATTTAATATACGAAATTTCATTGTTTATTTTGTGCACACTGTGTAGTATCCCAAAGAAACTAAAATAGTTTATACTGGAATATTGTTTCTACAATTAGGTGCCATGGAGTGCACCTAAGTATTCTACATTTTAGAGCGTCCAGGTTAGAACCAAACGATTTTTCTTGCTTATTTTATGCTATCTGATTTAGTTCAGTTTAGGAAAATTTAGCAATGAAGAGTACACAAAGATCCATTGAAAGCTGGATCCAACTAGATGGCGCTCCAGCACATTTTGGTTTGGTAGTACGAGAATGGTTAAATGAATACAACGTGTTACTTTTTTTGCCAAAACTATGTTCAATATAATCTTTCACCAAAACAGCTATAGCATAAGTGATTAGAAAATTTGAGTACTATTCATGAGTGAAAGGTGGTGCCACCAGCACCCTCTATGAGTTATAAAAAAATGGGTAAATATTTACATTCCTCGCAATCGAAAACGGCTAATAACACATTTTCGCTAAGAAATTCCTACTACATTTTGAGTTATCGCAAAAAATCAAAATTCATTTTGAAAATAGAACACTTGTATCTCAAAAATTAGGCATAAATGTTATAAACTAAACTGACCTTATTTGACCTTAAAAATGAAACTTGCTCTTGTAGCAGTTTTCCTGAACGCCCTGTAAGTAGGAAGTTAGTTTCATATTATGCAGTTTCATAGACTGAATCAATTATGTATGAAAACGTTTTCTCTATTTCTATCTACGGTTAAACAGTGCAGATCAATTGGACACTGAGTAGGTAGGGTACCTCTGACGTCAGAGGAACCCCTATTTCTTACCTAGTCACCTGTACACATGGTGTACCTTAAGTACGTTACCAAACATCAAGGCGTGATTATATGGCCAATTTTAAGCTGAAAAGTTCAAATGAAGGTATTTCCTAAAACGCTTTATAAAGAAACTGGTACGCGAAACGTAATTTTCTAAAGTTAATTTTAAATTTAATATTAACTTTTAGTAATATCTCAGCAAACCTTGATAATTTTCTTACAAAACTTTGCGTACGTGTTATTATTCATAAATGGTTATTTTATGTGTTCTCATTACAAAGTAATCCTGTGTGTTAAATACTTACTTGCGTCTTGTCTTTTATCACTTAATAAGTAAGTTTGCTTACCATTTTGACTCGTTTTCTCTCGGAAAATTACGCCGGTTAAAATTACACAAAAAAGGTTCTCTCCTTAAATTTATGTAGAACCCACGGATTTCAAAAAAAAATCCCTTTGCGCTTCCCAAAGAAGCTATTGTGCTCAAAAGTTAATTTTTGATTAGTATCTTATCAGGCCTTGGGAATTTTCTTACAAAACTTTGCAAGTATGGTTATCCATAAATGCTTATTTTATGTGTTGCTATATTAATAATTTTATTTAATTTTAATAATTTTCTACAGGGCGTTAAATATTTACGTTCTCGTGTTTTTTTTTTCAACGAATCAGTAAGTTTTCTTTTTGACTAGTTTTCCTTCGGAATTAGACTCACTAGCTAAAATTATATAAAAAAGGTTGTCTTGTTAATTTTACGTAGGATCCACGGTTTTCGAGAAACATGTCTTTAAATCCAACAACGCGACTTTCTTCCCATGCAGGATGGGGTAGTCGACCACGGCTTAACTCTTTTATAGTACATTATAGTTTCAAATTTTTTTTTCAAAATGTTTCAAACAAAAGTTGTGCCGTATCTACTTGTTCATAACTCGCTATAATGTTCGAACATACAGGGTGTTCAGTTTGTCGGCTACGTTACCAAACTTCAGCTTTTTTAATAGAACTGCATATATTGTAACATTTCTCTGTCGAATTTAAGGAACACATTATTAAAGGAATATCTGGTCTAAGTTGCTTCCTATTGGGCGAAATTTAATATTTTCTATCTCCTTTAGAATCGATTACTGACACTGATACCTTAGGTACGGGGTTCAGCAATGATACGGGGTTAAAAAATGATCGCTATACAATATCAAAATTGTATAGCGATAAAAGGAAATAAAAGTATCACACCGAAGTTGCGCTTTTTTAAAGAGAACACCCTGCAAATTACAGTATATTTGCGTTCTACATAAAAATAGTAAAGTTTCAATTGCGAGATAAATGTAATTTTTTAATGTTGCATAGCAATAAGTTTACATACCATATCGTTGCCGGAGGCGGTACATAAGGTTCAGTACTCGGCTCTCAAACATATAGAAAATATTAAATTACGTCGAAAAGGGAACGGGTTTAATAAGGCGGTATTTAAATTCGACAGAGAATACAAATGCTACACACGCAATGCTATAACACAGGGTGTTCTGCTTAAAAAAACTGAATTTTGGTAATACATATAAGGTTATGAATCAACAGATATGTTACAACTTCTGTTTCAAACATTTAGTTCTAGAATGTACTGCAAAAGAGCCAGTCCATCTTGCATGGACAGGAAGTTGCGTTGTTGTATTTTAAGGCATTTTTCTCTAAAACCGTGGATCATACGTAAAATTAACAAGAGAATCTTTTTATGCAATTTTAGCTGACGAATCTAATTCCGAAACTAGTCAAAACGGTAAGAATATTTACTGATTCGGTGAAAAAAAATCACGCGTGAAAAAAAGGCGTAAATACTAAACATCCTGTATAAAACAACTGTGTAATAACAACACACAAAATAAACATTTATGAATAACAATACTTTTGCAACGTTTTGTAAGAAAATTCGCAAGGCTGGCTGAGATATTAATCAAAAATTAACTTTAGAGCACAATAACCTCTTTGGAAAGCATTTTAGGACACACCTTCATTTGTGTTTTTCGACTTAAAATTGTCCATATAATCACCGCCTGAAGTTTTGTGACGTACTGAAGATATATGCCGTATAATTGTGAGCTTCCACAAACCTGATATAGCCCTATAAGATATGTTACTTGCGTAAGGAATTTTGAGATTAATTTATTGGATAGAGAACAATAGAATTGGCAATGTAATATTTTGCACCGAAGTTACTTCATCCCTTTCTTTTACGTGTGAGTAAAGGGCATATATTTGTCACCGAGCTCCAGACTGTAGTGCTGGTACCGCCCATTCGATATGATTCCTCTCACGCCCGCTACGCCGTAGGAGCCTGAACTTATTTATATCTCCACATTAACCGATTTGACTTCCCTTCCAGCTTACATATTTTTCTACTACTCCTGGAAGCACTACCAACTGCGCTCTGTTACCATATTGATGTGGATTGTCAAATACAATCATGAAAAGGGGAATTAAAAATATTAAAGTAAACAAAACATATATTTTATATCTTTTTCGATTAGGAATATACTCCTTTGCCCTAGTAGGGTAACATATACAAATTGGAACCACCATTATATCAGCTCGCTATTCAGGCTACTGGAAAAGAAGGGGAAGTATGGATTACATATCAACGTAATATGGTGAAGTGGAAGAGCTTTTGACATACCGAAGTAATAACTTGGAACCTTATACCATTGCACTATTTAGATTACCGGAGGATAAAGCGGAGGAGTATGAATAGTACATCAAAAAACTGTGAATAAGGTTATAAAACTATTAAATGTAAACATTATACAGTTATGCTCACTGTAAGGAAATGAATTTCATCATCCTGTATGGACATATTACAATCACCAGTTTGGTCACTACGGAGGTTCACCTGAATTTAGAATCTCCCTTCACATCTTCATGAGAGAGAAAAGTGACTATGACGACGACAACTAAACAGTTCAATACAATATGGGGTCCAAGCCTTATACCTCTCATCCTCACCCTTACATGCCAATGAAAGAATCTACTAGACGCATTGTGTCCAACATTTTGATGGTGAGATTTTGATATGTCTTGACGAATCAGGTTATTCTAAGGGTAATGGTACCGTTTCTGGAAGTTGATCCATTCATCTTTCCGTCTGTCTCTTCATTCGTCTCTCAATCTGTGACTAACACTTCTCCTATTTATGGTATCAGTTCTATTTTCTTCTAGAGGTATTTTCATGTATTCACCTAGACGCTAGGCAACTTCAGTTTTATAAACAGAATCACGGGATTAGTGAGGATGATCCTAAAATATTTTATTATTAACTATTTTTTTCTCTTATACCAAAAAATAATTCAGCTAGTCAATACTTTTAAATACTTTTTGGACACAAAGGCTTACACTGTACGTCAATCAAAACGTCACTAAAGTTATATTTACTGTGCAATCCGTTTCGTTTCTAACTTCAGTACGTAGTTTTATTGACTTTTGCATACTTTTACACCAATCAGATATCAGGGTAAGATATCTTCATAACATTGATGACATAAATTGAGGTTGACTATTTATCAATGCTACTACCAAATAAAAGAACACATACGTATCTGCAGCGACAAAAACAATTAATTTAACTCTTCTCGAGTTAGAGCTGGATAATAATAAACTTTCCTTGCATACTCGGCCAATTTCGAGATCATAATTTTCAGAGCATTTGTTTTTCTTGGAGTCATCCGTCTGCCGCCCATTATTTTGACCTCGAAACAACTGCACTTTTAATTAAAGTCCCGGAAATTTAGTCGCGTATTCCGAGTCCGACCAGCTGACCTCGTACAGAGGGACAATTAGTGGCACAATTGTAGCAATAATTGATCGTGTGCACCTAAAACCGTGCGTCCCGGTGCGCGGTCCTCTCGACCTGGGACGCAGCTCTGGACGGTCCCCTAATAACAGGAAGGGAAGGCCGATTCCGCACAGCCGAGTCAGCACAGCAGTCCGGCGGCCGGCGGCAAACTCCCCCAGCTCTGTTTGCAAATGTCGTAGATCAGTGGTTCTTAAATTATGGGGCGGACCGGAATTTGGGTCGTAACTTCGAGGTAGTGGGCAGCAAAGTCGGTCGTGTAATGCATATTGGAAATTGTGAACTATGTACGTGTAATCATAATTTTAATTGATAATCCCGGCAATAACTCCTGTAATAGCTTTGGCTGGTCCGTCCCTTTTATAATAGAATTACAAAGTGACGGCCGGTTTAACGAGTTCGTCGCCATTAATCAATGTGTGTCAAAGCGATGATGACAAAGGTGGAACTTGAAATGCTCAGTTGAAGGAAAAACCTGCGTCCTGATTTCTTTGTTTAGGTTGCATTTGTTATATGAGGAGGAAACAATTATAACTACGTAATTATATTCCAATTGCTTTATAGACAATGCAGCTCTATTCACTGTCATTGAATCTCTTTAATGATTTTAATAATTCGTAAATCTCGTCTTATCGACTTTACTACCTTGTGACTATTCACGAAAGCTTTTTTCCCCAATGAAAATTCATTTTTTTTCCATGCACATTACATTAGTTTTTGATATGGCATCATCAAGCACCAGTAGCAAATGAAAACGAACGTAAGTCTATCGCCCCCATTTCCTTTCCCTTCACATGTCCAAAAGTTTTTGAGAAAAAATCGACAAACAAACAAAAAAATATGGTCACTTTTTTATTTCAGGTAGCCATAAAACATTGATTTCCATAGATTGCTCTTACCACACGAAATCCTAGCAGCCCTGCGATGTATCCTGCGATGACGTACTGAGATAACGTAGGATATTTCCTATAATTATTGAAATTGGGGATTAGCTAAGTAAAAAATTGCACTAGAAAATAAAGAAAATAATCTTTCTCCTTGCCATCAAACTACGCAGAAAAAAGAGATCAACACGCTACCTGAAGTAAATTTATTATTTCGCTTCTTTCGAAAAGAAGCGAAGTAATAAATAATTATTTTAAGGAAAATTCCAGATCTTCATTTATTACAGCGGCAAGAAGCATCTAAAAAACATGCAATACGCCGCCTACTTGTCATCTTGGCAAACTCTGCCAGGATGAACCTGAACAAAAGGATACCCTACAATAAAACGTATAAATAGTTTCCGCATCTCGTTCAACTTGAATGTTGTGTATTTTGTGCTACATCACTTTTCATCTGAACCCAGACCAATTCTACGGGATTAAGTTCGCAATAGTAAGAAGGTAAACGAAGTAATGTAATGCCCCATTTTTCTGCCATTTAATCAACAACTCTGAGTGTATATTTCTTCTTATGCAATTTCACTATTTCACCATTGTATGGTTACACTTCTTCTCCAGGCATTCGTGGGCAAACTATCACTTTCATTTTTTGTTCGAGAATCATAAGAATCGTTATTCATTACGCTGACAGAACCTTGCGGTATAGACTCTATCGTTTGCCCGAAATATTCTTCAAAGACGTTGGTATTCATATGCACAAAACCATTCATGCAAAAAATTAATTCATGCAAAATCTTCTGTAATTCGGTCGTCGAAGTTTGTGGAAAATTTTCGTCTCCATTCACTACTTACATGCAGTATTTTATTTAACGTTGGAATCTCCTTTTGTAAGTAAAGTAAGAGTGAACTTTTCTTCGTATTGAATTCTTTGGGTCGTCATCGATTCCAATTATCTTTCTATCCAAATGTGGTTGAGGGTTGAGGAAACTCCAGTTATGGTCGGGCGCAGTTTAACCAGTCTTCGCTGATGTCGAAGATCATTGTGAACGTGTAATTTGATAATTTTTCAGTGGCTAACCAGGCAGATCTTTTTAAACGTTTCATGGGTGAAACCGTTTTGAATAGTTGATGAACTCATACTAACAATTTTTTCTGTAGTATAATGTCTTCGTGAGACAAACTCTCAAGTAAACCGCAAAATACCATTACTATTTATATACAAATCTATAGACATTGTTATTTGTATCTCCTATCTCTAGATAATATGTGTGTAGTGGAGATGGGGATATCCGGCATAAAATCCCTGTAATAATAACTAACAACTATAAACATTACTTCTTATGTGGGTATTTCATATTTCTAGGTACCTGTGATAGAAGAGTTTCAGTATGCCACTGAAATCGGCTCTGCAGACAGATTTATTACTTCCCTTCTTTTCGAAACAGAATATAGAAAAATGTCTGTGTAACACCATCGAAAATGAATCATCTCGTACATTTAAACAACGTTCAAAATTTCGACGCAATATTTAACATACTTTTATTACAGAATATATAAAGGAGCCTCTAAAGAATTTATGTACGATAAAAACCCGCTGCAAGATAATTACAAAAATTACATGTTTTATAATTCTGTCAAATATGTAATTTCTACTATTTTGTATAATTATTATTATGCAACGGAGTTACAATAACAGTACAATACTATACGGTACGAGGATTCAGAGTGATACCATAGCCAGGCCGTTGCCCTCCCTCCCATAACGCTTAAGCCGCGCCCACAGAGACAGCAGGGGCGATCAGTCTGGCACGCGCGCCAGACTATCAGGCGCGCCGACGTTCCGCGCTAGCTAGTGCTCTTTTACTTAATATTTCTAAGATCTACGCGTAAAACGTAGATGTTAGAAATATCTCCTTTCAAATGTTATGGGCATTAAATGTTGATTGCACAAAAGGAAAATAAATCTATTCTTATAAAAGGAAAATAAAAAAATATTCTAAAATAAAATAAATTCTTAAAACCCCATTTGAAATCGGCTCAAATAGGTCGCCCTGAGATGCCAAACAGTAACCTAATCTCTCATAGAAATTCCTTCTAACATTAGGTAAAGCAGGCCTGTTTCAAGAACTCCCACAAAAAAAGTCGATCAAGGACAAATACGTCCGGCCGTCACTTGGGCGCCAGCTTAACGGTGTCAAGAATGCGACGATCGCGTTAGATAATAGTTGAGGTAGGCGGGGTTTAGGAGACACTAAACGCTAGGATTAGATAGACAAGGCGTGGCGTACTTGCCGGCATGGTCCCAAAATAAATCCTCGCCCTGTATGTTACAGTACTGTTCTTAGTGCTTACAATACCTGAATTCCGGTATTCAAAACCGGTATTGACATAAAATTACCGGTATTATAATATACATATACCTATGAAAATTTACATTTTGTAGGACTGTATTGTATTTTGCAACATTTTGCATCAAACCATGATTCTTTATTGTTTTACAACTCTTGATAGTGTTTTTTATTTATCTATTTTAAGCCGGTAGTTTAACTGTTTATAAGTAATTAAATGACATAGCAGTCAGAGTCATTTTTAATTTAGCAACAAGTCGTTGCATTTAAACAATCTACTTATCCAGGATCGTAATTTCCAAAATTTCAATCTTCGTATAGTAAACATTTCGCTTTGCAGAGCATTAAGTTTAGGACGAAAACAAATATATTTTTCATTCTTAATGTTTATTGTATAATCTGATTTTATATGCTAGCTTTTAGAACAAATCGCCTTAAAACGTAAGTGCTTGGCTTACCTTGTTTAGTGCTAAGCTAAGCGTAGCTCCATTACAATTAATTTTCGGAACAATAATTCAAAGAAAAACAGCATATAGATCTTTTAACAACATGAAAATTGTTTTTTAATACACACAGTGTGTTCACTTATTTTTTACCCAATACGTATTCAGTTAATTTGTTTTATTATTAAATATTAAGAAAATCGCTAAAATTAATGTTCTAGTGCAGTTTATAACGGGGGTAGTATTGTTCATGTTTAATATGATAGTGACAACCGAGATATAATGTCTTATTTAGTTCAGGAGAGATTTTGTAATAAATTTTCCGAAGCTCTGCAATCGTAAAATTTATCACAAAATGTCAAATAGCTCACACGAAACGGTGCGCTTTGGTCAATTATGTAATTAATGAACTGACCCTTAAATTTCATGAGAAATTAAAAAATGTTATTAAATAGAGGTGGCTCATTTAAAAAAGTAAAATTCACTCTTATAACACTTTTCCTGGAGATCCTGTATAGTAAAAAATAATTAAAAGGTTATACAGTTTAAAAGACTGAGTCGTTTTCCTATTTTCCTAGGTTGTTTTCTGTTTCTAACCGTTTATCCGCAATCAAAAAAATACGGATAAATGGGACACCTGTATGTTGGCTCCAGAAAGAACTTTGTTGTTTACAGAATTTATTCATTCATTATATCCTGTGTTCATATCATTTACTTTATTTATTTATGTACTGTAATGATGCGTTTAAAACAGGACAGTAAATGGGTCTTGTGGAGAGCATCGGCCCCGAAAACCGGTCCTAACCACGGAAGAGAGTGACGCGAAGCGGCCTCGACAGTCTCGAGACCCAGCCGATCTCCCTCTGAAATAAATGATCGCTGAACCGTTCACCGCTGCAGGACAACTGGAGAGAGAAGGCGTAAACTGGAACGCGCGCCGAAGGCTGCGACGCTCCAACAGAGGACGCTGTTACTTCTCATTTGAACAGTCACCAAAGACCTATATAAAAGATTTCCGCAACGATAACCCCGGCAGTTCAGTTTGATCCAGCGCTCCAGCCGAAAAGTATACCAGTGACCAGTAGTGAAACCAGTAGTAGTGACCAGTAGCAGTGAAAGTTACTTTCTGGCGTCTTTCTCCACACCTGGATCCCTCTAGCGTGTATTAGTGTTTCTGCCTTACACGCTAGTCCCGTCTCTCTTCCTCTAGCGTGTGTTAGTGTTTCTGCCCTGCACGCTAGTCATGTCTTTCTCTCTCTAGCTGTATTGTGTTTCTTACCATATAGTCCAGTTCCTGTCCTGATTTATTTCCGTCCGTTCTTTTGTCTTGACCAGAATTACCTGTCGCGTTCTCCCAGTATTTTCCAAGACCGATCGCCCAGACTAGAACACTTTGTTTAATTATATAAATTGTTGTTCTCCTGCTTGGAATTGTTTCCGTCCACTTTGGATTTTATTCGCTTGTAAACTTTCCTGGCCCGCCGTTTTACTGCTTTGCTTGTTTAAAACTTTTGTAAACCTACCGACTCCGGAAACTGAAGAAACCGGCAAAATTACAGAAGACTCCGGAAAACTCCGAGACCTGCAAGATTAACAGAACGCCTGGAAACCGTGTCTTCACTGAAGCTACCTGTAACGTTCCAAAGACCTAACGGACGGACCATGGAAGCAGAAGAAGATCGTTTAGTTATATTTGTTAATTTTTGGAATGATTTATTATTTTGTTTTATTATTTTAAATAAATAATTTTAAAATAAGTCGGGAGTTTGCGTCACAGTACTTGTAGGGAAAAAAATACATTAACAGAATTTATTTTGTAGTCAACGTTAATTTTAAAAACATTTTTTTTTATTTAAACGTTGTTGTAGGTTTGCGCGGCCGGTGTTCATACTTTTTGACTTTCTGGTGATCGCCGCGTCGGCGAAGAAACTCTCCGTAACTGATACGGTTCGCTATGTTGGTCCGGTTTATATAGGAAATGGGCGTGGAGACGTAACGCATCGCAGGCTGATGCGTAGGGTCGGGTCGGTCAGTAAGTGTGTGGACGGTGTGTGTGTCAGCGGGCGCAGGTACGAGGTGTACGCTCGTACGTAGGGTCGGGTAGGCCAATGAGAGTGTGGGCGTTAACGGGACAGCTCATGCTAATGACGTATTTCCAGGTGTGACGGAGGGGAAACCCTATATCTCTATTGCAATTATTAAGGTATTTATGTATTTCTGTTGCTTCTAGGATTTTCCTATCATAATAGGGGGACTCACGAGCTAGGATTTTGGTCTGGTTAAAAAGAATGTTGTGCCCTGTTTCAAGTCTATGCTCAGCAAATGCAGATCCAGCTAAACGTTTCAAGTTCGTGCTCAGTTACACACGCGCTGACAGGTCGTTTCGTTTCACCGTTATACACAGTTCCGCACGAACAAGGAACACTATACACGCCATTGAATTGCAGTGGCAAAGAAGGACAGAAAGGCTCGCTGTTCAAACGCTTCCATAAAAATGTTTTTCCTGTTCCACAGGGGAAAGAGGGGAAGAGGAGAAATTTTATTTGTTTTTTAGATATTACGTAAATTAATTAAATTTTCTAATAGTAATACTGGTATTAGGAATATTGAATAACGATATTAAGATTTTAGTCCGATATTGTACAGCACACTAACTGTACTGTACCATACAAATGTATAATAGTGTGTCATGTAAATGTAGAGTAAATGACTCCGATAAAGAAGGCAAAAAGAAGGCGTTTGACAACGATGCTCACAAAAATGTAAACAGAAACATTACATTGTACTTGAAAAATGAAAAACTAATTCTAAAATTTAATGAAACTTAAGTGAAACCGAGTGCAAAGTGCTCAAAGCAGGAGCCCGAGGACTCTAATTTTAGATTCTAAGATTAAAATTTCTTTCTTTAATGTCTGATGAATTTTGACTTTCGAAGTAAAAGTTTTTAGTCGAACGAGAAATTTAGCTTTTTAAACAAATTTTCTTTTTTTTTAATAAAAATGTGGATATTTTTTCGACTATGTAATATTTTCTACATCATGCTGCGGAATAGGAATAAATTTAATTCTAATTGTAATACTTGCTAAAGTCAGTTCGATCTGCATTATTATACAGCAGTTAATTTTTTCTAACCTGTACGTGGCGTGGAGCATGTAATTGTTGCCGACCAAAATTTGAAATAATTCAGGTGATTTTCGCAAAATATTGTTTAAGTTTGAAAAAGCAATTTTTTAACCTTTTTATGTGGTGAAAGACTAATGGCACTGTCTGTGATCAACAAGCTACAGCGATATGTTCCTTCATTTGCTAATTATTTTCTATTATTATGCGCTTAATGTTATAAATATCGTAAAACTACGGCATAGTGACAGAACAGGTCCAGAGCTGAACTGTGCCATAATATTATTCCGACAGTGCACTACGTTACTGTAATACACTACTGGTAAATATTCCCGTACCACGCCGGCAAGTACGCCACACCTTCTCCTCCTAGGATTGAAGGAGAAGGTCGTATAGTGTCTCCTAAACCCCGCCTGCTCGAACTATTGGCTGCCGCGA
>JAWQRJ010002783.1:0-12976 GCA_033557515.1 Diorygopyx duplodentatus | reverse complement strand
ATTTTTAACTTAACCAATGCAATGCATCAGGAAATGTATGATTTTGTATTTCTGTTTTGTTTTTCTTAACATAACATCGTAACATTATTCCTATAATTAAGATGCCGGCGTTAAAGCGATTTGCCGCCTTGTTGAAATACTCGCACCGCACCGCACGTCGCTTCGTCCCGCAATACATCCACAGCGGATGTTATAAATTAGATTATAAATATCCATAATTAATTTTCAGTTGTAAATTTTGTACCGGCGCTTAAATAACTTGTTTCATATTTTTCAACACTATCCGTTGCAAAAACCGAAATTACGATATTTGCAATAGAAGAGGAGAATGCATCACCCACTATTTTATTGCATTACTCCAGAAATAATGAGTATATAATTACAAAAATGATGGTTCTTATAGACAATACTATTTACTGTATGCTGTGAAATTTTTATGTAAATTCGTTGCGTAGTTCTTTAGAAATTAATTATTAAACTTGTTTATCCCAATAATATCGTCTAAAAACAGCACTTTTATTCTTATTTCTTTTAATAAAACAATAAGGTAATGTCGTATAATTTTGAACCTTTTACACGTTATAGAAAATTGATTCATCTATTCGCCAGTTTTTGTTTCATTTAGAATGGTGTACAATTTTTTTTTAATTCGCTTTCAAAGACAGGGGTCAATACTTTTGACGGCGATAATAGTCGGCTGCTCTGCCATCTGAGCTATCCGAGGTCTCGGATAGCTTTAGATGGATTAGATTAGTCTCGGATTAGGTTTTTTATTAGTGCTTTGATAAAATAGTAGGCATTGGTAAAAGCCACCCAGGAAGGAGATATTTTGACGTCATTAGATATCTTGAGATTAGTTTCTAGCTTATTACCGCGTCTGATAATGTGATGTTAGTGACACGTGCCTACATAATTAAAATTTTAGTTTTTGCGAAATGATTTGCGTTTATACTTTTACATCACTAAGAAAGTCCTTAAACAATATCGCCAAGTTGATTTGCTTGTCTTGTTATTTTCCTTTATATGATTTCTATCAATTACTTTTGTTACACCATGTTTGCAGAACCTGATACTGAACTATTGATAATTGCAAGTTTTGCTGAAAGAGCAGAGTCTATGTCGATGAAATATACTGCGAAAGTAATTGTCCATTGTGTAAATTCAAATGATGGCTGGTTTAGGTGGGGAGAGCACAATTGGAAGTTGGAGCGGATACCCGATTATAATTTCTGAACTTGGTGTCTCTTTACTATTTAATGCTATCGAACATTTAGTATACACTGTGCAACAGCCAGCGAAGTGCACTGTAATGCGCTTAGACGATTATATTACAGATGTCACTGTTAATCCTACGTTTCGAAATGTTCGATTAACTCTCAGAAAACCAACTTTTGAATGCAAGGAAAGCGAAATGTAACTACGCTTACTTCGTTTTAGACATACACATTTAAATAATATTAATAAAATCGCAGAGAAAAAATCTACTGAATTCCTATCAGAAGCAACAAAAGTCTATCTTAAGAACGAAAATTACTACGAGAAAATATTCCCTTTTTTTGGAAGACTTTTACTTTGGCTCTTTATAAACCACGAACCTCCGCACAAAGGGTTACCTGTTGCCGCATGCATCCTGTATGCATGCTGTGTCATGCATGTTTCAAACAACACCCCTTGGTGCCCCTTCGGATGCACAAACTTTCACCCAACGTAGCGACATTTTCAGGTAAACCGACCGGTACATCAAATACCACTTCACTTTACAAGTTTTCGGTTACACCTGCTCCTTTCCGTAGAGAACACCAAAGAACATTGTGTGCTTAGACCGGGATTTCTTGCTTTTATACGCCCATTTTCTTGTTTTTTCCTACCGTTACTTTATCTTGCTGTGTATAGAGTTTTGGTAATAGATTGTGATGGCATCAAAAATACTCTACATGAGTATTCCTTCTTTGGATGGACGGAATTTTTTTGAAGATGAAGATGCCTTCGAGTATTGTGAAATAACCTTGTGTAATTCAAGAAGAAAAAAATTGGAGGAACAATCATCTACTACCCATAGAAAGACTAATTCACCTAAAATGCTCTCTCGTGCTGCTTTTAACTGTCACCACAATTTAAATTAAATGTTTGTAAATAATAAATCGAATTCCGCCTATTTCAACAATTTATTTCCGCGAATTATTCACAGGGAGATAAATCAATACACCTGTGTCACCATGGCATGGTTGGGAAGCGCTCATCCTGCGTATCGAACATAGCAACAGCTGGCATGGAAATGCTGCATTATCATTCTACAAGTTGTTAATTAATTTCAGGCAATGCGTTTGATATTGGATCGCAACTATGGCGCATTAAATTGTAGTATCGGGCTTATGCAGGCGTGCAAACGATTTGTGTATGTATGCAGATGCTTGTTTACTCTATCGATTGACGAGTTTCGTGTAATTCATATGTGCACATCAAACGGTAGCTGTCTTCTCAGGTTAAGTACGTCGAATAGAAATAATTGACTCAAAATGTAACTTTCGATTGATATACCAATGCACTCACAGTCAGCAAGCAATTTTGTTACTAAAGTTACTTTAGTTAAATTACTTTAAGGATTATCGATGGCATAAAAACATCAAAACTCTTGTTAGGAACCTAATGTAAAAATCCTGCCATCGCAATTAATTGGAAACATATAATCGTTGCAGTCAATACTTTTGGTTGTTTGAAGTGCAAAACTATAAAAACTAATTTTAGAACGTCTTCAACTTTTACTTATTATGCAGCTTCAACATTTAGCATCGCTACAAACTATTATTACATTTTATCTTTGTTCTTCAAAATGTCATCTCGTTGCATAACATCATTCCCTAACGTATTTCCGTAATTATCTCTCGTGATCTCTTGCGATTGCAACACCTATGATTATCCTACACCTATCATTAGATTCGAAACAATCTTCTCCCTATTGGATCCGACCTCGGCAACGTCAATGGAAATTGGAAATTCCAGGAATTGGAAACTTCGCAACTGAACCTTACTGAAACAAAATAGTCTTAGAGATTACATGCAGGAATTCAATATAAAACCGGTCTAATAACAGATTGCAGTAGGGACAGAGTACATATAAACGGTAGAAGTTAAAAACGAATGTACATTCATTGTTGACATTTCACTAATAAGTACACTCATAAAAATATGCATCATTGTCGAGAAGCAGTTTTGTCTCGATTTTTGAGTCCATAGTGTCAAGTCAAAGTGTTTGCAAAATATATCTCCCTGTTTATTCCTGTTAAAGTCTTCTATTACTGCTATCTGTTCTGTCTGCAACAGTGCACATTGGGAAAAACATGGCAAAATAATAAATACAATTAAATTAATTACAGAGTTTGACAATTACATTTTTTGGAGTAAAGTGTTGTTATTGTGTGCAACATATATATTATAGTTTGTACAGGATAATAATCACTTTAAGAAAACTGGCCTGTAGAAAAAGTTAAAAGCTCTTTAATTAAATTAAATAACAACTTCGGCTAGGTAGGTAGAGACCTCATGTTTCAACTAGAAGTCATCAGATAGAAGGGTTGTTACCCCGTTTCCACTCCCGAAAGACATCTCTGGCAATTCTCAACGATTCTACTACGCAGAATCGCCACTAACATCCAAATAAACAGTATTTTTTGTTTAATTAAATGCGATCTATCTACCTACAGGGTGAGTCAACCGAAATACTTTAGGGGGTTAATTGGGACCACAAATGGATTCGAAGAGTCCTTTACAATTTTTGTCTTATTTGCACAGTTTCCGAGCAAAATAATGTTAACGATGAAGGAAGCACATTTTGGGAACCCCTAAATTCTTTTTACCGTACAATAGTTTTGACGTTCCATGGCTGTCCGTAAATGCGTAAATCTTTTAGTAACCCTACTTCGTATTTTAGTTTTGTTACAAAACGAAGTGCATGATTGGAAAAAATCATGTAAGACTAAAATTAGATGGGATATTTTCCATGGATTTTCCATAAAGAATTACAATCGGCAAACATTTGCTCGAACTAATAATTAATATAGGAAATAACAATTAGCAATTCTTAACCGAACTCAACAACATCGAAATTTACTCCTTCTTGTATTGTACTTTCTCTATTGTTTTATTTGACATTCATTTACGGGGAAGCAAATAGATTATATCCTAAAGTCTGTATTGTTGCGCAAAGTTCCGCTGCCGACACCTGTAGGCAATGCGGAACTTGCCAACTTGTCGCCAATTTACGCAGATCTTAAGCAAGTTACTGAATTTCCGTGGACGTATTTTAAAAGTGAACTTGGGCCCCTGTTAAACTTCTTCGTAGCGAGAGTTTCGTCGCACAGACTAACTTCTCTGCGAACGCGAAAGTAACTTCGCACGAAGGTAAACACAAAAATAAATCATTTCGTAATTTATTCACGAGTACGAGAGAAAAAATAATTTAGGTCAAGATAATGTGCTGAAAGGTAAAAGAACATTAGCCACATAATTAATACAATATTTTAACATAGGATCTTTTTTGAATACGCATTTTTTAATGATATATTAAATCTAAATGTGCGATCCGAAAACATACGTCCTGAAATCAAAACTGTTTTTTCATCTATCGGTCCCTAGTAATTAACTGAAATAAATTAACATAATGATGTACATATTTTCGGGATCGTGGTGCCTGCATTCAGATTGTCATAAAACAAATAGGAAATACATTATACATATATCATATGGAAGTATTTTCACCAACAAGCGTATTTTCTGGTAACATTACAATTACAATATCTTGCAATGTTGTTCATTTCTTTCAAATGAGGCAAATTTTATTTTCAATTCGAATTTTACCCAAACCAGATTTTGTGTAACTGCTGGTGGCAGATTTACAACCTCATCTGGTGCAAGGCATTATATTTTTGCGCATTTATTACTCCAATTAGCACCGTTAAAAGCTTGGTTTATTAATTGGCTTTTATTATTACATTTTTAGGTTCCTTATTGAATTTATGGTCTATTTTATTAAACATTCATTTCTTCAGAGTCGCACTGTTTAGAAATTATTAGACTTTTTTTTACAGAAAGTGGCATTTGGTTACTAAGTATAATGTTTTATTTTACGTGAAAGAAACTATGGAACATTCTCTGGAAGATGGCGTTCAGTGTTTTGCACATAATATTTCTACATAAATTTTAGAAATGGGAACAAGAATTTATTAAGTTTTGTTGAGTAATTGTCTTATTCAGAATATTTTTGTTTTTCTTGTTAAATATTTATTTGCCCAAAGTGGAACCGTTTAGAAATCGAGGTGAGAGAAAGTCGTGTGAGTGATCCACACCGACTCAGTCTTTTTATTTCGGCAGGATAATGATTCCAAACATACTGCGAATATCACTAGAGAATGGTCACTCTATAATGCACCAAGAAGAGTTATTGCTCCTCCCCGGAAGAAAGACTTAAATGCCATTGAATCTTTATAATTTGCTGGATCAAAAAGTTAGAACAAAATAATATACCCAACAGAGAGGACCTAAAATGCATTTTAAATAATGAATGTAACAATATTGAACACTCTGACAAAAAAATATAATCAATGCGTAGCCGTTTGTAGGCAGTAATAAAAGCTAAAGGGGTCCATACAAAATATTAATTACCGTTAAGTATACAGTGTGTTTGTAATTTCAGGGCCAACCTTATATTTCCGTTAATATTCAAGATAGAATAAAATTCAAAACTTTACATAAAAATTGAATTATTTTAAAATTGCAATATGGTGGAAAACTTAAAAATACTTTACTGCTATTTTCCGTTAGAGGGCGATAGTCAACTTTTTTTTCTTAAATAGGATTACATATTTTTTATACATCTATCTAATAGAGGATTTTTTCTCTTTACGAATATCTAAAAATATCATAACATTAAATAATGTCATTTGCGAGATATATCACTTTTAAGAACCTTATTTATTCAACGGGATTAATTAACACAACACAAAGTAGGCCTTGTTTGTTTGACAGATAGTTTGTTTTGTTGGTTAATTACATTGCAACGACACTTCGCAATATCTCAATGGCGAATAATAACATTAATTATTATTATATTAACGATGAAAAAATGGAAATGTTGAAAATCTTTCTCAGATGCAATGATAAGAGCGTATATGCTTCTGTGATGTATCAAAACTTATATCCAGGTAGACAACAGCCAGACGCGAGGACTTTTGCCAAACTGCAGGCTAATTTGCGTAAGACGGGTAAGAAATTTAAGAGATATTCCAGAAAACGATGAAATTCTAATTTTGGAATACTTCAGAGCATATCCACGTAATTGGATACTAGAACCTGCAGTGGTCTTAGGACTTAAAAATTAAAAAATACTTAACGTCTTAAAAAACAAAATTAAACCATACAAAATTAAACAAGTGCGAGGTTTAAACGAAAGACATCATGAAATGCGACTTACGTTTTGTTATTGGAATGACGAATCAAATTTTACGAATAATGAAAATTCATTTTAATTTTGTTGTTGTCTGTTATTTTAAATTGGGGGTGTTGACTTTGTTCAATACATTTAATATTTGTTCAATATTAAAACGTGTTTATCTGATAAATACTAGTAGCATTATTTACTGTTTTGACGTTTTAACTTATTCGGAAAGATTAGAAAATATCAATTTTGATACATAATGATTTTCAAGGTATTCATTATTTTCCACATTAGGATCATAATTATTGTTATTTTATGCCGTTGCAATATAGTTAATAAAAAAAATACTATCTGACAAAAAAACAAGGCCTACTTAGTATTCTGTTAATTAATCCCGTTAATAAATAAGATTCTTAAAAGTGATATATCTCGCAAATGACGTCATTTAATGTTATGATATTTTTAGATATTCGTAAAGAGAAAAAAATCCTGTATTAGATAGATGCATAAAAAATATGTAATCCCATTTAAGAAAAAAAAATTGACTATGGCCCTCTAGCGGGAAATTGCAATAAAATATTTTTAACTTTTCCTCCAAATTGAAATTTTAAATAATTCAATTTTTATACTATCTTGAATATTAACGGAGATATAAGGTTGGCCCTGAAAACACAAACACACTGTATACATATAGGTTGGCATACGTCTGGTATTTTAGTTCATTAATATTCATAAATCTCAAACATATCTGTAAAAATATAAAGGAAAAAGCTGGTTAATGAATATTTTACAAATACGTCTTTATATTTCCAAATTTTAGTAATGCTAACCATTTACGAGAGAAATCTGTAATCGCTTTGTTAGCTACCCTATTCAGTGCGGGCGTTAACCATGAAGTATATTAACATTGTTCTAAGTTATCTGGAGCTTACACAAAAGCTTCACTAATCATTAATAATACGTTATTCGCGTGAAGTAAAAAATTGATGATGGGGATATTATTTATTCGAAACCTTTACCACTAATGAAATAGACATTTCAAAGTGCTCTTTTTATAGGATATAATAGAATTAATTAGTTAATTATTCTGTTATTATTATTCGTAATTATAAGTTTTTGACTTCATACTCGAATTTAGCAACCCCAGACACAAAAAGAGAAAAATGTAAACATTTTTAATGGACTACATTAAATCTACCATATCAACTTGTACATTGTTTAATTACCTATGTCTACATAAAAGCGTGAATTCCGAAATAATAATTACGCAAAATAAACACTCATTGATGCTCTCGATCACATTAGAACTTTTAAGAAATATACAAAACGAAGTTTTGCACTTATGTGGATATTCCTAGGTTGGAGGTTCCTATTTTCCTATTCACCTAAATTATTAAAATCTTTTTAGAATACTCCGCATAAATAACATCGTTAAGTAGATGTTGTATTCGTAATTGCGTTGCAAACTTTACCGTCTACCATTGTCAAGGCAAGTTTATATAATTGACTACTTCCTTTTCATCTGTAACACTTTCAAAAGGAACGAGTTTTCTCTCTTGTTCTTGAATATGTTAAGTTTCGTTTATGTAGTGGCTTCCGTAGTTTCATGCAGTAATTGTACTCTTATGGGCCACTACAAAATGTAGGAGATGAAGGCCTGGGATTCTTCCATACTATAATTTCCCTATTATTGTCTTCACTAACAACTGTGAGCTGCAAAGGTACGAGAGAAATAAAAAAAGCATTGGAGTCTGTTTTGCTTCCAGAAGTGCCATCACATCCCCACTTGCAAATCAGATTTAAATTGCGAATGTTGTCGGAAGTAAAGTTCTTAATAACTTCCCTTTGAATGAGCAATATTTGTTCAATCGTATGTTTTAACTTCAACCTCAGTACAATTTTCGGTAATTGCCTTCAGAGTGTACCAGTTTTGTTTAGCTTCCAAAAAATGTTATACGCGGATACAACTTACACTTATTTTTTCTGCTTGCATTCCGTAGACCTAATGGTACTAATTTCTCGATAATTTCAGTTCAATAACTAGTGAAAGTGCAGATTCGCCTGAAAGAACATTTTCCAGCTTTTGACGGGCTGCCCATAGTCACATCCTTTCTTTTCTCCTAACTTTTAACAGATTTTATAAAGTTTTATATGTTTTTTTACGGACGAAACAACTGATTTGTTAGGACGTTGCATTATAAATGCTGTAATAGGAATGTTCCATCTAACAATTCCATACAAGTTATATTTAATTAAATGCCAGATGAAAAAGTTGAGAAAAGTCATCAGAGACAAATTTGTAAATGCAGATCTATTTCTCTCCGCTATCTGCTCTATCCATTTCTTCCTACGTCTTTCTTTGTATGTCTTTTTGGAATGTTCTATGTTGTCTTCTAGCTTTCCATCCAGTTATTTTCTTGTTCACACTTCGATTATTCTAAAGTTTCCTCAGTCTGTTTCGTCCCCTTTTTGTGTATGGGAAGTATATTAAGTTTTCTTCCCAATCCTTTGATATTTTGTTCGTTTTCCATGCTTCCTGCATTATTTCCAGTAACCATTTTGCTCTCCTCTTCTAATTCTTATTATTTCTGTGTCGAGGTTGTCTGCCCCGCAGGCTTTTCGATTTTAATTCTTCATATCACTTTTGGCAGTTCGTCCATCTGTATATTTTCTTCTTCTGCCTCCATAGACTCGCCTTGATTAGTTTGCATCTCCATCTCGTTCTGCTTGTCTCCATCCTCCCGCCCGAATTTTCTTCGGGCGGCACTACTTTTTGTAGTGTTCTTCCCATATCTCTAGTATCTCTGTTATATTTGTCCCATAATTTCTCTTTTCTTCTTTCTACCTCCCTTCTGTTATCCTCTACCTCTCTGTTATTCCTCTCTAATCCTCTGTTATTACTACCGCAATACAGATTTAATTCTTCCCCAAATCTTTCGTCTTTGTCAGTTATATTCTATTCTATGTTGATTCAGGTTTTTGTTTGATTATATTGTTTCCAGATTTTTGTTTCTTTTTCACCTCTTCTTCTATTTCCGAATTCCACTGTTCTCTCCTCCTTATAAATAAATAAGCAAGTAATTCGATTCTGCAAGGTAAACGGGTGCATAAACGCGCCTCGATGAATGAAGTTGAGTACTGCTAGAGGGGGAAGCTATTTTGGCTTAAAAAAAAGTGTAGGAATCACTCTTATAGAATACGTATTTAAGTAGTGACAATTAAGTACTAAAATACACATTACCAAAATGTGCAGACTGTTTTCTTAAGATAACTACATCCGCTGAAAATCTTTGGACTATTGTTTGCCGTCTTAGAATTAGAAGAAGATTAGTGACTTTTAAAACAGAATACTTTATGTAAGTTGTAAAAATGGTACATAATCTGATTAAAGTGAACATATTAAAGTGTTTGTTATTACTGCACAGATAAATACAGTGCATAAATAAAATCAATCATCCATTAATCACTGAAATAACAACAAATAAACAATGTAGAAGTATAAACCAGACGTCCTCTGAGAAACCCTTTAAATTTCTCCTCTAACAGTTCGCAGCCGACAGTGATCCGGTTGATCCGAGCACGTCTTTCTATTACAGACAAAAGGAAATAAAAAGAGGACAAAGGAGTTAATGAATCGTATCCGATGGACGGATAGTGGCCTCAGTGGCTAATGAGATGACATTCAGCTCTCTCTAAAATTAAATCCAGAGTTCGTCGGTAGCGATGGCTGCGGCGCCACCGGCGCTGCCGTCGAGAGCAGACCTCAACGGCTCTGAAAGAAGTTCCTTAATTATCAACGGGACGTAGGTGCAAATTGACCCTCGCTTACGGCGTGAATCGGCGCTAATTACGCCTTTACCTGTATGTCTATACGGTTGGCTTCCTTGTTCGGAAATCCGCTTTCCCCTGAGCAAGACGACAGCCAGCTCTATTGCATTAGCTTGACGGGCAACAAGTGTCTGTAAATGTCGAGAGGGCAATTAAGGTAGATTACAACTTTTAAGCTAAATTCAATTTTGTACCATCCAAGGGTATTAGAGATACTCAATTTCCAGTTGCACGAAATCAACAATCGACTTATGTGGAACGTTAGTTAGTTAAAGTCAGCAATACTTTGATTAAAATACATCATGGAAAAACATACATTCCTTTACCACACAATAATGTCTTCACGTTCGATGTGGAAGCTTTTTCCAGCAGATCTTGTAATACCTACATTGAAATAATTATGAGACACAATGAGTTTATAGGCAAAATATGTATATCTTGCCTGATGTGCTTACAATAGTTAATACAATTTTTCTTTTTTTCTTTCGTCGTCTGCAACTTTATGTTATTGACATTGACAACCAATAGAATTTGCTATTCTAAAGCCTTTTGCGGCCTACTATTAAAGTAAATAATGAACTACTAAAACTGACAAAGCAAATGATATTTAAATAAAATACTTCCAATTCTCAATACCTAAAATGATGTACATGTTATCAGCGTACAATTACAATTGTTAAAATTTGATATAAGCACTTAGATTTCACTGCATTTCATTCATTGTATACATTATTCACCAATAATTAATTCTTGTTCCAGCGCCAGAAACGCAAAGTCAATCAATGTGCAGCATCCTCAGTGATATGTTCTCCCTCGGAATGGTAATTTGCGCCATCTTCAATCAGGGGAGGCCGCTCATTCAAGCAGGAAATTCCACATCCAGCTATCTCAAGCAGTTGGAACTTGTAAGTAGGGGCCAATTAGCGTGCTTAGCGTAATTAATCCGGAATTCATCTTGGGTATTATTCTATATCCACTTATTCTATTTACAATAATCGCATCGGTGATGTTAGGCTAGTAACTAAATGTTTTATTTTGCCTCTTATACAGTTGGAGGACCAAGTACAGAATATACTGCCAAGGATACCAATCCCACTACAAGAAGCCACCGTACGCTTACTTAGCAAGGATACCAGGCAACGACCAACAGCACAGTTATTATCACTTATTAAATATTTTAGGTAAGTAAGTAGATCTAATATTTCGATTTGTTTTTAAATTTAAGATACCACTATTATTTCTTGATTGAATGCTAAATATGTTCTTATTTATAATATCAAATCTCAACTCAGGCTTACATGTGCATATGATGCGATGATGGGTAATCAATTACTCAAATATTCAGCAATCTCATCCCAAATCAAATATTCAGCAATCTCGAAATTCCGATTTTTCCAGGAAATGTACAGAATATTGTACGTTGGTGGTAGGTTCTAACTGAAAAAGAAACACTACCTTCCACTGTTTTAACTAGTGGGAACTGGCCATTAGAAATTCTCTGAAAAATATTATGTCGCTGCATATCCTAATTAAAACCTATTATGGCTCTCAGATTTTTAGAATGTAAAGGTAACACCTGCTTAAGCTACACAGCTTAAGCCAGTTAAGCCAGTTAAAATAATATTGGCAAGTACAAAGCTCATTGGGATTATCGAGTATAACACATGACAAAGAGAGACTTTAGCACTTAAATACAGTCGAACGGGGCGTGCAAGAGATGGAATAAATCACTATGCAATCAAATTATATAACATATTACCAAAACATTAAAAATGTAACTTTATTGAAATCTTATTGGCCGGGTTTTTTATACCATTGATGAATTAATTAACGTGTAATAATTTTACGTAATCTCTAATAGTGCTGTGTGTTGGTTGTCTGCCGTCATCCCTGACAGAAAAATGTGAATTTGTTTAATATGTAGTCTTATGGCCTTTTGCCCACTTATGAATTTGGCTTGTGAAAATACATTTATGTATTATGGCTTAAATGTTTGGATACACATCTCTTGTTGTGCCTTTTGTTTGTAAATGTGTACGTTTAAACACATCCAACGCCACATACATAGGAGAAACGGGCAAAAAATTGAAAGAATCAAAAATTGACTGCAAGAAATATGTCGCAACCCACAGTACGTAAATCAGAAGTTTTTGACTGTGTTTACTTAGAAAGAAGAACTTTTTTCAAAATCTGAATGGGTGATCATTATTAATAGTCATCTTCAGGTACTACAAATGTTGTACATTTATAGGATAGACATTTAAAGGGTATTCAGGTTAAAGTTGTCTATAAACTTGCAAAATTGTTTGTAGTGTTCTTTCTACTTTGAAGTTTCTCTAGTTTGAATTTAGGGTTTATTGATTTATTATAATTAAAATGGCGTTTTTAATGAATTATATATTGGTATGGTTAATTATATAATGGTTATATAATTAATTATATATTGGTATCAGAAAGAATAGCCTATATAAGGATCGAAACTAAACCTTTTAATATGTCACTGTTAAATATATATGCACCAACTGGAAATGCGGAACGAGAAGAAAAAGAAAGTTTCTATGGGAAAGTGGAAGAAGAGATAGGAAAAATACCGAAAAAAGATACGTTTATAATGATGGGAGACTTTAACGCCCAGATAGGAAAAGAGGAATTTATAAATCAAGTAGCCGGCAAAGAGACATTACATGAAAAACCCAACAACAACGGATTAAGGCTCTG
>JAWQRJ010002782.1:0-12976 GCA_033557515.1 Diorygopyx duplodentatus | reverse complement strand
GCAAAGTTACAAAAATTAGATGTTCCCGTTAGGCAGAAAATAAAATTGAATTTCGTCTGTGCAATTTTTAAAATTTCTTCAAAATTATATAATTCAAAACAACTTCATTAGATTCTTTGTACTAAAAATTATTTGTTGTTTACTGTTTATCGTAAAAACTTTCTTGTACCTCCAATACTGTGAGATAAAATTGTAAGGTGTTGCAATCTCTTGTTTTTCTCTTAAATTGTTCGATTTAAAAACATATTCTAGACGATTTCTTACAGAAAATTTACTGGTCTTTGCTTTTTTATTGAAGATTTGTTATCTACCTCCTCTACTTTAGCAGGTATCTTTAATCAGAGATACGAAAGATGCAAAAAATAGATACTTCATCCATCAGAACAAAAAAATTGTTTTTCCGGTGTGAATTTCGATATTTCTTCAAAATTACGTAATCCAAAATAACTTCATTAGGATCTTTGCACCAACAATTACTCGTACTTTATTTTTTATCTCCAAATTTTCTTATACCTCCAATATTTCCAGAGATTTCTTCGATTATATGATGAAAAAGATAATTTTTAATTTTTTAATTTTTCTCTTAAATTGCTCGTTTTAAGAACCTATTCTAGACGATTTCTTACAGAAAATTAACTGGTCTTTGCTTTTTTATTCCAGATTTTTTATCTAGCTCCTCTACTTTAGGAGATGTGTTTAATCAAATTTATGAAAGATGAAAATATAAAATATATCTATAAGATGGACGATTTTTTAAATTTCTCATAAAATAATAGAATATAGAAGGAATTGTAGGGAAGCTTCCTACATAACATTATTTGTTAATTATAATTATTTTTTACTGACAAAAATTTTCAGTGTCTTTCATATTTTCCGACATATCTTTGATTGCATTAAGTAAATCGTATTTTTTATACAAAACAGTATCTTTCTGCAGTTTCTAGTTTTTCTCTTAACTTATTGGTGCTATAAATATTTTATATGTAGTTTCTTACAGATAATTAACATATCTTTCTTTTCCTATAAAAGATTCTTTATCCACCTCCCCTACTTCAGCAGATATCTTTAAGCAAAGTTACGTAAGTAGCAAAAATTAGATGTTCCCGTTGGGCAGAAAATAAAATTGTATTTTGTCTGTGTAATTTTTAAAATTTGTTGAAAATTTTGTAATTCAAAACAACTTCATTGGATTCTTTGTATTAAAAAGTATTCGTTCTTTACTTTTTATCGTCAAAACTTTCTTGTACCTCCAATACTTTGAGATAAAATTGTAAGGTGTTGCAATCTGTTGTTTTTCTCTTAAATTGTTCGATTTAAAAACATATTCTAAACGATTTCTTACAGAAAATGAACTGGTCTTTGCTTTTTTATTCAAGATTTTTTATCTATCTCCTTTATTTTAGCAGGTATCTTTAATCAGAGTTACGAAAGATGCAAAAATTAGATACATTATCCATCAGAAAAAAAATTGTTTTGCCGGTATGAATTTTGATATTTCTTCAAAATTACGTAATCCTAAATAACTTCATTAGGATCTTTGCACCAACAATTACTCGTACTTTATTTTTTATCTCCAAATTTTCTTGTGCCTCCAATATTTCCAGAGATTTCTTTGATGATTATATGAAGAATAAAATAATTTTTAGATAAAACTGAATCGTGTTGCAATTTTTTTGATTTTCTCTTAAATTATTTTTAAATTTCTCTCTTTCGTTTTAAGAACATATTCTAGACGATTTCTTACAGAAAATTAACTGGGTCTTGCTTTTTTATTTATGATTTTTTATCTACCGCCTCTACTTTAGGAGATATGTTTAATCAAAGTTATGACAGATAAAAATATAAAATATATCTATAAGGTGGACGATTTTTTAAATTTCTCTCAAAATAATAGAATATAGAAGGAATTGTAGGGAAGTATTCTACATAACATTATTTGTTAATTATTTTTTACTTATACAAATTTTCAGTATCTTTCATATTTTCTTGTTTTACTTTTTATCGTAAAAATTTTCTTGTACCTCCTACTGTGAGATAAAATTGTGAGGTGTTGCAATTTTTTTGATTTTCTCTTAAATTGTTCGCTTTAAAAACATATTCTAGACGATTTCTCACAGAGAATTAACTGCTCTTTCTTTTTCTATTAGGAACTGTCGATGTATTTCTTCTACTTTAGCAGATATCGTCCATCGAAGTTACGAAATATGTAAATATTAAAATTGAAAATTCTGAAAATCAGGGACTGTCCCGGGAAATTCGGAATATATGGTCACTTTAGATGTATCTTCCCTAAAAATAAAATAAAAGGGACATTGATTGATTTAAATATTTATTTAAAAAACATAAATATTATAATACATAATGAAATTTTAATTTATTTACATGACTTAACGGAGAAAGTTCGTACATTTGTGTGTTCTAATTTAAAGGTATATACAATAATTAATATCTAGGTGGGATGGCAATAAACGATTATAATAAATAGTCGATCGCATGAATAACACCGTTGGTTGAGGGAATGTTTTGCGTTGCCAGTAGATTACTGTTCACTTTGACCTTGCCTGAAACAAATTATTCGTTAATGGGAATCCGCGATTAATGGAATTGTTCGAGACGTGACCTTTCTCCTCGCAAGTGCCATCGGGAGAGAAGAGGTCGGCGTCGGAGCATAGAGAAAATGAGTCGAATGACGAGTTAACAAAAGTGAAATCTGCCGAGATGCCGTTAGGATATTATACGTGAAATTTCTCAACCGCTAACGCAAGAATTTTCAGGCTATTAATTGTATTAAATGCGGCACATAAAAAGTAGCTATAGCAAAGTTAATGGATTGCATAGTTCAGGGTTCATTCAGTTTCTATTAAACCAATCCAATTTGACAGTTCTTCCTGAGCAAGTGTGGCTTGATGGGATTTTGATGCCCTAAAGGTGCGTTGGCACCAATAATGTTGTAATGAATATTACTTTAATATTCGTTGCCGAAAGAATTCAAGTGTTGTGAACGAACTTAAATCAGGAGATCGCGCAGGCCATATTAGACCTGTCCTTTCAATCCACTGCTTTAGGGCCAGAAGGTAACCTTACGTACTTCACCTGTTGTCTCTAATAACTGAAAATCGTGTACACGCAGTCCTGACATAAATGACATCTTCGGAAGTGCAACTTTCATCAAACACACCTACAGCTACCGTTTTTAGATACATAGATACGTACTTTTACGTGAGTTTCACTATCGCCTACCGTAACATTAAGAATGCACTCTACCATTGTTGTTTAGTTGAGTGTGCAAGTGAAATTTTAAAGGGGAAAAAGAAACGTGAAACACTCGTTTTTTCCTGTAGTTCTTCTAATTAGTCGACGAAAAAGCGAATGCAAAGTTCCAGAAAAACGATTTTAATGCACGACGTGGCAAGAAAACGAAAGGATGCGGAATATCATAGCGTAATTTTTAACAATTGCAGATGGTGAAAGGAGCAACACACTTTCATCTTGGACGACCATCTACGTACGTAAACTTTTCGCTCTCTTTAGAGCGTATCTCTCGCAGATACAGAAGTTGTTCGATGGACTACCACGGTGTTAAAACTAGAGCTAAAGATTTCTGAAAACAATAACATTTAAGCAAAAGGATGCAGAAAATGCTAATAAAATTCCGCCAAAGTCAAACCAAGGAAAGTGACAAACAAAATTTCATTAAGTTGAAGGAACGAGAAATGGAGGTTACGAAAAATAATGAAGAACTTAGAAAGTGGGAAAATATGCAAATCTTATTATAGAAATTACTTCTCGTTAATAACAGAATTAAACCTTTAAATTTAACAATGTTTCTATTGCGTCAAAAACTGTTAATATTAAACAGTTTTGGTTTACATTTTCAACATTCGAATCTTTGTTGAAGGAAGGAATTTATTTAGAAAGCAACCAATCGGAATTTTAATTTAAAAAGTTCCTTTTGCGTTCTTAACTTTCCAAACTATTAGCTTCTACATCCTTTTTTAGAGAATAGGTTTTTACTGAATGACAACTTCCAACTTGCCCTTTGCAGTAGAAACGAATAATCTTACGAAAGCAGGGTATTAAAAAAATCTACAGCATTAATAATTCAAGGATAATTCATGTCGTCATGAGAGGGAAATCTTAACATTTCTTTAGAAGAACTTCACACCAAATTTCATATACATACTTAATTCTAGGTCAATTTCTCCGATTCAAAATCAGTATGCGGCTTTATCGACTATTATGCGCAGATGTTTAATTGAATTTACCTATTGTAAAACGATAAAACAAAAAAAAACTAGCAACAAGAACATAGTGTTACTTTGAGCACTATGTTCACACGATTTTCTGTTACTTTGTTTGAATTTAGAGAATGGTTTTCTTTATTAAATAAGGAATTCAAAAATGAAATATTGGCGTTCACTTTCCAGTGTAAGTAATATTTAAAACGACAACAGAAAGCCCACTTTGTAATAATGAAATATCATCGTTAACTTTCAAATGGTACCCATCATAAATCAACGAATGCTGCTACAAACAGACCAGAATAGATTTGTCAAGTTTCTGCAATATCACCTTCACTCCTCAGTTCAACTGCCTTTCCTGAAGTCTCATTGGATAAACTTTTATTTAGATTACGAAAATTCGCTTTCTTGAGTGTAACAAGTTAAAGTTTATTCGACTGTAAACCGCGCTCAGTTAGAAATATCATTACAAGATTAACGATAGTAACGAGAAAGGTAACGTTCTTAATAACAAGTACAATTATTTAAAAGTAAACCCATTTATGCAATTCCTTGCCACGTGAAAGTGTTAGGAAACATAACTTGCGCAAAGCAGGATGTCCACAGGAGAAGGGGACGGAGATTTTCATAACAATTCACAACTTCATACGAAAACACAACAACTTCATAGCCCACTTGCGGTAAGAATTAAAAGTTTACGAAAATGTTATTTTTTCCCCATTTTATAAAAAAGGAATAATAGAAAGAACAAAAAAGAATATAGTGAATCATGTAATGAAGGAAAGGAGAACACCAAAAACTGTGAAACTCAGGGGCAGTATTAGCCATATAAAATAAAGAACATAAAAGAGAAAAAGAACAAAAGAAAGTCCCATAAGAATTAACTAAAATCACCTTACCTGAGCTTTTGGTTATTGTCACTTGTTTCTCCGAATCAAGACTATCCTTCACCTGATAGTAGGTCATCCCGTTTGTGTACAACGTTCCCGGCAAAGTATGACGTAACACCAGTTCTTTCGCGAGAGACTTCTCGCTCACCATCCTGGTTACGTCATCCGGTGGTAAAACGGAGAAGGCGCGATCTGTGGGGGCGAAGATTGTTAAAGTCTTCGGCCCTGAAACCAAAAGTCGTCGACGGTCAGTTAATTAAAGTGCTGCTGGTCGCGAAGACAACCTTGAAGGGCGTCGGACAGTCCTGCTGCGAAGATGGCCCTTAGGAACGTCGTGAACCTTCGTTCCCTGTCCGACTGCAGCGTTTGCAGGACGTCACCGACAGGAAGGGGGAACATCACTTTGTCCACGCCGTGAGCGACACCTTGAGGTATCTCGATGTCGTGTTTGTCGTCGAGAATCTTTGCGCCATTTATTGTGGTCACCTGTGGAATGTGAAAATATTACGAACTAATGTGCAGAAAATATTAAAAGCAAAGCACGGAAAAAATTAAAATTGCACAGTTTATGTTTCACCTATAAATCAGTTAAATTTAAAATGTTATGCTGGCATTACAGAAGGTAATTGGTTAGCAATAAAATTGTCATAAAATTCTAATACCTGACCCCTGCCTTGATTTCACTCTTATAGTGTGGTTGGTCCAACTATAGGCAAAGAGAGTGTTATGAAAAAGCAATTTAGAAGTTTTTATTCCCACAGGAAATATATGTAACAGGAGTAGAAGAACAGGAATATTATACAGAGAAATTATTGTATTATATTTAAAATGTTCATTCTAAATATTTTACATTGTATAATAACACTATCCAACGCTATTTGCAAATTGTTCAATTCACTCGGACTGGTTGTAAAGAAATAATTTCAGAGCGCATACATATAAGGTATCAAGGAAATAATATACCTTTACGTTTCACTATCTTTTTTATGAGATTTTTATAGGATATTTTATGATGTCGGAATCGTTCGGTATATTGAGGCAAACCACACTTTCATTCCAAGTGCAATTACAATTTAAAAAAATGGTTTGTTTTAAATTATTGATACATATGTGCGTTGATTATATCACTGTAAATGACATGTCGAAAATTTCTATGCATCATGAATGTCTTGATGTAATATTATATTATGGTCTGTATATATTTTCTTGCGCGAAACTCCTTTTTTTTGACATAACTTCCAAAGATTCACTTTTGATCAAATCTAAAGATCCTTGAAGACTTAGTGGTCAAACAAGATTCATCAGAAAAGTACCGATTGCCTAACTGTCCCTTTATATTTGTCTATTTTACCTTGACGTCATTCCATTCCTCATCATGCATTTTATACTGATTCACTCTGAGCTGCGTGCCAGCCAATGAAACACCTGTCATTTCGTCCTGCAAGGATTGAATTTTGAAGGCACCAGGGATGACGTGATGAAGCAACAACTGTAACAAAAGAAAAACTATTTGTATTCCTTAATATAAACTAACCACTCGGCATTACCCCGCTCAATAATCTTGGGTTTTCTTTAAACTTGTCCTCCGCCTTCTCCGGTCCACCCAATTGAACAAGGAGCGTCCTGAAAGCTTTGTCATTTGGCGCGAATAGGGTGTAAGGTCCGGTCTCGTTCAAAATTGTATCCAATCCCGACTGTCTTAAGTATTTGGCCATTGCATATAGTCCTTTCCCTCGTAAGATACTTCCCAAATCAGAATTTTGATGGTTTCCCAAATCAGAATTTTGACGACTTCCCAAATCAGAATTTTGACGATTTCCCAAACCAGAACTTTGACGATTTCCAAAATCAGAACTTTGTCGATTTCCCAAATCGGAACTTTGTCGACTTCCCAAATCAGAACTTTGACTACTTCCCAAATCGAAATTTTGATGATGAGCTACCTTTTCTGGTGGAATTGAGCTTTTGAAGATGGTTACAGTTGACGTTCCCTGATAGTTTTCCGTGGTGATTTCAAAAGGGTTTTCTTCCGGTTCTTCGCGATGGTTGCTCCTGGTAGTTGTCGACTTTTTAGAAGATCCAGTAGACGCTTGCTTCCAGATGTCGTTGTTGGTCGTTGCTTGGAACCTGGGGGTTGTTACGGTGGAGGATGGAGCTACGAAATGGGTTCCTATATTCGTTCTTAAAATGGGAGTGGTTGATGTGGGCTCATCGTTCGTAGCAAAGGAATTTGGTGTGACGGTGACGGATGTTAAAATGCGACTGGAAGTCGATCCCGTTGTTGATGGGGTAGTAGTTGGTTTTGTCGTTGTTGATCGTTGTTGGTTGTTGTGGGATTGTTGTTCTTTGTTGTGGTATTGTTGTGTTGGATGTGCTTTTAAAATATCCTCCCTAGGAGGCAATTTGATGTCACCATCTTTAATTTTCTGCAATATCGAATCGACATCGACTGTTTTGTCTGGTTCCGCTCCAGCGCCGTTTCCTTTAACCCCCTGCACTTTAAAGCTACCATCGTTTTGCTCTTCCAGAAGCACGAAGGTGACCTGTTTCTGGTCTGGTAATTGTTGGATTGCTTCCAAGCCGCCTTTCCCCTCCTTGAGTATTTCGTAATTTTCCACCCCTTTCTTCGTCAGTTCGTTGATGATCTGTTTGATGGGTGGCTTGGATGTTGTCGTGGAAATCTTCGCGGATATAGTCGAAGCTTTCGCTGATAAATCAATATCTTTGACTAAACTCGACAGATCCGAGCCCGCTTCGATCTTTTGCGCGTCTGGTATAAGCAGATTCGGATCTGTAGTTTTGATTATTTCGATTCTCTGCCCGTTTGGCAAAGCTATTTCCCTGGACGTTACGTTTTTACCGATTTCCGTTCCTCCGTCGCTTATTGCCAGTCTTAGTTGCGCTATCAGGTCGTCTTTAGCAATTTGCTGGGTTTTGTATTGCGTTTTGAGTTTGTCCAAGTCTTCTAGGGATTTAATTGGGGTTATACTTGGGATCACGGTGGGCCTGAAGGAGAGATTACTCTGACTGGACAAGAAAATTTCAGCACTGTTTTTTTGATTTAGTATTCTTCCTTTTCTGCTTTCGTCGCTTTCGTATTCCTCTTCGTCAATCTCGGTTTGGTCTTCTTCGACTTCTGGTTGAACAGTAGTCGTAGTGGTTGTAGTCGTAGTGGTCGTCGTCGTAGGATGTTCTTCATAATATTTCTTCACAGCCAACTCGAACAGTTCTCTCTCTTCCGGGTAAATATACCGAGGGTTGTTTTGTCTGTATCTGTATATCTGGTTCCTTGTGGGTTTGTACAACTTTTGATAAAGCTTCCGTTTTTCTTCTTGTTGCTTCTTAAGAAATTCCGCGTGCTCCTCCTGTGCTTTCTCCAAAGCCTTCTTGTACTGTCTCTCCACGAACTGATTGTGCTTCTCGATTATACTTTGTTTTTCGCGCAACTCTTTCAAACGTTGCTTCTCCTTTTCAGGATCCAAAGGCGTATTTCTGCTGTTGTCCTCGTTCGCATTTATTAAACGAAATTGATTGTTATTGTTGTTATTATTGGTGAGTGAAGAAGGGGTGAACGAGACCTGCGTGTGATGTTGCTGTTGTTGTTGTTGTGGTATTTTTTGTTGTACTACTTCGGGCGTTTGAGCAGTTGAGAACGGCAGGAACTGCTGTTGGGCAAGAAATTGGTGGTTTGGAGCCGTCAACAGGGGACCGTTAAAACCCTGCTGGGTTAAGAGGTTTTGTGGGCCGTTGAATCGATGTTGGTGTTGTTGAATATCACTCAGAATGTGACCTTGTTGGATCGTTGACAGTTGACGTTGAGGCTCGTTAAATTGCTGAAAGAATCGAAAGCTTAGAAGAATTCATGTGCAAAAAAGAAAGACAATAAGATTAATTTCTTCATGGAAAAAATTAAGAAATTGAAGAAAGTAACACATTTCCAACAGACGTAAGAGTGTGCCAAAGATTACCAAATGAATAGAAATGGTTAGGAGAACGTCTCAATAAGTTTAAGTACTGCGAATTTCGAAATCCGTTTATATTCCAGGTATAGTGAGCACTGTAAATACCCGCTTAGGCGTAATGTCTCGTTACGTAATAACTTTTAATACGGATAGTTCAAATACTGCAGCTTTGTAGAAAGCTGCATCTCTACATATCATCTCAGAGTGCAAAGTTATATAATGTACGTTGATGTCAAGTTTTATAGGCGTTAAAAAGAAAAACGAAGTGAAGAAAGTTGCCATAAAATACTTTGGACTATACAATTATTAAGATCTTCAATTTTAGGTCGACATTTTTAACAGCGTTGAAAGTTGCTTCGTCTTTTTCTTCAGTTCCAATAAACAGTTGGTAAATCTTTTAAAGTAATGCTATTGTAAGATTATGTTTCTCAGAATATTTTATCTGTGATTCTCCCAATTTTTTTACACATATATTTTCGAATGGAACGATAGCGAAAAAGAAAGATAGAAAGACAAGAAACCATAGAGGGGGAATAGAAGAAGACACGTCTTATGAGAATCCATGTAATGAAGGTAGAAGTCATCACCTTGGCAATGAAATCTTTGATATTCAAGATGTAATAATTCTTATTGGATTGTTCGTAAACGTATATATGTAATTATAAATCGTAATTACATTTTGCAATTTATGTGCATTATCTGACATTCGTATTTGATTTATTGTATTTATTAGTATATTTATACTATATTTTGTTAAAGAATTTACTCCATTTATTCTGTGAAGAGAATGATTTTGTGTTTTGCAGACATATTATATATATAATATTACCTCCTTTGCATATTAAATTAGGGCTTATGGAACAGTACGTAAAAGCTCTCAACAAAGATGGGGAATGTTTTAAGTACATCACGAAGCAGTTTCTCTCTTCTCTTTTCAGTTGCAAAACTGAATACTGAATGAGAAGAGCTGGTATTTTGGATGGCCCTCAGACCAGAAAATTAATAAATGATTCGAATTTCCCTAATTGCATGACATATGTTGGAAAAATATGTGTGTAATGAGTTTGTTTGGGAAGTGAAAAATTTCTCAGGAAATAAAAAGACTGCCAACTACTCTCAACACATTAAGCAACTATTGCTGCATTTTCAGCAACTTGAATGCAATATGAGCATTAAGCTGCATTTCCTCTTCTGCCATTTAGACCCTTGTCCTGAAAATCTTGGTGATTTAAGTGAGGAGCAAGGAGAACGCTTCCATCAAGACATTCGAACTATGGAAGAGCGATACTCGCATAATAAAGATTTCTATAGAAAATTTTCCATTATAAGAATGAATAGACGTACTTTTCTTTACTATGGAGATTGGCCAGTGGTTGCGGTGGAAATAGGCATGGAAATCGAAAGTGAAAATCTGGCAAATGGATATTGAAGAACACTTATCCGGCGGCTAATGGCGATAGCACATTCGATTCAAATAATAAATAATACGATGACGCCAAGTGGAGAAAGTGCGATTCTCGCTCGCGGTAGTAGGTCAGAAGATGCTGCGCGGACGTGAACATCCTCTTGACCTTGAGACCTTTAAACCCTAGAAAACCGCACACGCTTTCTCGAATACCGCACATCATCCGCGCGGTCTCGCCGATTGAATTGTTTCTTCTTCCTGTATCGTAAACGCCCGCGCTTGCGATTAAAATTTCGGCACGCGCGATGACCGAGGACAAAGGGGGCAACGTAACAGAGCATTGTCAAAAAAGTTCCCATCGTAACCGGGGGAATCGAGAGCCAAAGGACGCAACACCGCGTTGCTAAACACCCGCTGGGAATGCGGCAAGAAACGGAAGGATTACCCAACGAAGATCTCGATCCATTACTTTTCGAGTGGTCGTTATTAAGTCGATCGACTTAGCGGTCACGAAACTCACGAGAGGTTGCGGAATTGTTGCCCAAAGTGTTAAGGCTACTCATTTTACTTCCCAATATTGCTTCGAATCGAATACGATAAACGAACAACTTGAAAAGTGAAGAGAGAAGAAGAAGAAGAAGGAGGAAACTCTCCACTCACCTGAAGTGTCTGTGTACCGAATATCTGCGCAAACGCGTCACGAAGATACAGCACCAGGAGAACATGAAGAACGAAGAAAAGTCTCAGAGCCATCGTCGCACTGTACCGCGGCGCACTGCTTAAATTCTTCACCGTCTTCGCACCGCCAAAGTCTGACGGGGTCTCTTCTTCTCCAGACGCAAGGAGGCTCGCGCCAGCTTTCCTTTTGAACCTGTCTCCCCCTAATCGCAAATTGTATACTAAATCTCGACTCCCTACCCTCCACATTACCAGATTCCGTTGGGATCCGTTTCTTTTCTAAACAATAATAACGTGAGCAATCGCGCTGGACACTGCCTCCACTTCCTGCTGCATGATTACTGTTCACTAATCGAGAGTGGATTATCGCGTGTAGAAATTCATTTTGACTAATAGAAAAGAGAGTGGTGAAATTACAAATTTGGATTTTGAATTTTGAAAATCAGATTGGAAGTCCAAAAAGGGGCACCCATAGTTCTGGATACAAATCTGGAACCACACCAAAACAAAAATGTTTTCTAATGCTTTGTTTGGGTTAACTTAAACTATGTTAAAGTAAGATAAAAACAGCTTTTTCTAATGCAATTTCCCCATCAAAATAGTAATGCTTTACCTCATTTCTTAAATCGTAAAAAAATGTGGCACGCACGCATGAAACTCGCAGTTTCCCATGTGGTTTGGTTTTCTTTATTGTAATAATTATAATTAGCAGCAATAATACAGTTCGTCAGTTTCTGGAACTTCAGACCAGCGATTTCTCTGCAATATTAACATTTGTGGTTATTGTATTGCTGTTACTTTGAATGGACAAAATTCGGCCTAAAATATTTCTGTCCTTTTTTTAACGAGAAAAAATCAAGTCGCTTTATATTTTAAGGTGTTACAGTTTTTGTTGTAACTCATAAACGGGTTTGTGTAGAACTATTGATTTATATACCGAAAGACAGCTGAAAGTTCAACATTTTCAGTTCGTTACAATAATTTTTGAAAAATGTACTGGATTTAAAAAAAACAAATGCGTTAAAAAATTATTTTTGGGTTAAAAAAACGTAAAGTGTTACAGTTTTTGTTTATAACTCATAAAGGGGATTGTGTAGAACTATGATTTATATACCGAAAGACCGCTGAAATTCCAACGTTTTGAATTGGCTACAATAATTTTTGAAAAGTATATTAGATTTTTACAAAAAAAGAAATGCTTTAAAGAATTATGTATTTGGGTTAAAATAATGTAAGGTGTTGTGTAGAACTATGATTTATACACCAAAAGAAAGCTGAAAGTCCAACTTTTCAATCGGTTACAATAATTTTTGAAAAATATATTGGATTTTTATAAAAAAAAAAATGCGTTATAGAATTATTTTTGGGTGAAAATTGTGTAAGGTGTTACAGTTTTTGTTTATAACTCATAAACGGGTTTTTGCCGAACAGTTATTTATACACTGAAAGTAAGCTGAAATTCCAACGTTTTGAATTGGCACAATAATTTTTGAAAAATATATTGAATTTATAAAAAAAGAAATGCGTTAAAGAATTATTTTTGGGTTAAAATAATGTAAGGTGTTACAGTTTTTGTTTTAACTCATAAACGGGTTTGTATAAAACTATGATTTATATACTGAAAGAAAGATGAAGGTCCAACGTTTTCAATTGGCGACAATAATTTTTGAAAAATATATTGTATTTTTATAAAAAAAAGAAATGCGTTAAAGAATAATTTTTGGGTTAAAATAATGTAAGGTGTTACAGTTTTTGTTTATAACTCATAAACGGGTTTTTGCCGAACTGTGATTTATATAC
>JAWQRJ010002781.1:0-12978 GCA_033557515.1 Diorygopyx duplodentatus | reverse complement strand
CCTCGCAACTTTTTGATGCGAAAAATAATATGGAAAATATTCACATTTGAAGAAAATGACGATTTTCAGTTTTTTCAGGATATCTAGTAGGCGACGCATTTTTTTGGAAAAACAAAAGAAGATCTAAACAGCTTAGATAAAGACCCCATATTGTTCCATTTAACCGAGTCTGTAGCTCTTACCGTTTCCAATAATTTATTAAATACTTCTTTGACATTCTGTTTTTATTTTCAACGCCAACTTGGATTATGAACATTTCTGATTCAAATTAATATGTGCAGACACTCTCTTGTTTATATATCCGGTTAGAAAAAAGATGTCGACGCGCTGTTTTCACCATTTTCTGCGTTATTTAGTCCTGTATTGATATAGGCAATGATAATTAGACCGTTCTATTTAAAATTATGATTTATTATTAAATCATATGAATTATTATTATTAATGTTCAAACAACGCCACTTAACTTTCGTCACAAAAATCAGACCGTTACAATTAATTAAACGTCTTATTAAAAGACAAAAGGTCTTTCCAACGAGACCAAGTATGTCAATTTCGGCGGAACCAAACAGAAGTTAAATTGTCGATTTACGAAAAAAAACGATTTTTCTAGTTGATCTTAACAATTACGCCATCTAGCGGAAAACTCCTCTCTTATCTTGACACACTGCATATTTTTAATTGAGAAAGATTTTTTATATATATTTATATAATTTACATCAGGAAATTATCCATTATTTTTTAATAAATTAATTAATTTTTTTTTTCATAGTTAAGAGTTTGACCAGTTATTTTGTGACACCATGTTTAGTACAGACGAAAATACAGACGGCAATCACCAAGCTATCTTTTGTTAACATAAGCTAACAGGAGTGTGGCATTTACACGACTTTCTCTAGAAAGAAACGATAATAGAAAAAATTACAGTATCTCTCAAATTAGAGTCCTTTCTGTACTCTGATGCACATAAAATGTGTGGAATATTTTTTCGAGGTTTAAACAGTTTTGTGTTAGTTTTGTGCTTGCACAATGACCTCGATTCTCAAGCAAGGATGTGCTATAATATTTCCTGTACCACCATATGTCGCGTTGGTTCAATTCTTCGTATAGAAATCGATAATGGATAGTGAAGCCCTAGGGATGGTGTGCGAAGGGATTGTGTTACCTAGAATTCATTTGCACTTCCTTTTTGGTCGCAAAATTTCCATCGCCCACTGTGCATTCGGAAAATTGAAAATAAACAAACAGAGAAGCGGTGGCTAACATTGAAAATCAGTACCTAATCAAACATTGTTAATTATTATATTTTCTTTTCATATTTTTGCAAACGATACAACTGTTAAACCACGTCTCTTGTACTTTTTTGAAGATGAATCATACATTATTATTATTCCAAACTAACAATACTCGGAAAATTTATGTCCAGAATTTTATTACCATACCCCACCATCACCCAAAAAAATCTATTATTCCCATTATGTACGGTTAGACACAGCGCGAATTTATTAAGGGCATTAATCCCGTGCGTCTGCGACAGCGATGGCGCGACGTTGCCACGTTTCTGTGTCGTCGTTCGGTTGTTTATACGCCAACCCCGATCCACACAAACCAACCTACCCTAAATGCGCGCTACATGGACCGACCCAATTACGGCGGCGCGAATGTGTGCGTGTCGTACGCGGACGGCGCGGGGGACGGGGGGGTTGATGTGGAAGGAGGAGGGAGTGAGGTCTGTGCGGCACGCACGGGGGTGCGAAGGTAGCTCAGAGGCGCGCACACACTCACGCACGTTACGGCAGCGCCGAAGCTACCGGGGATGCTGGGAAATTAAAAATTTGCAAACGCGACCGAGGAACTAATTTCGTTTTCGGATTGCCACCCCCGACGGGTGTGTAATTAAAACCGGCGAAATTCCCACGCCGGAATTTACGGGCGGCAATCGTAATTTATAATAAAATATGCGTGATTTAATTTCGAATTAAATCTTTGGAAATTTTCTCGGTGAGAAAAATTTTCATATGGTTTATTTCGGTTTATTCTTTCAAAGTTGTACATCCTTTCTAAAGAAATAAGTTAAAGATAAAGCATAATTGAGGATTCTGCATCCAACCCTTCTTGGGGTGAATAAAATGATGAAGCAGGCAATTTCTATTTGAAAGCTGGTTCTGACATAATGAAATGGGAAAATAGTTACGACAGTTTTATGTTCACCTACCTTTTTCTCCGTCAGTTTCTCGCACCTCCTCTGCTTGCAGATCTGGTGGCTCTTGTCGTTCCGGCAGGGCGCACAATCCCCGCAGTTATCCTTCCTTTGGCATCCGATGCACTCGCCGCATCTTTTCCGCTTCTTCTTCACTTGCTTGCCCTCGTGCACGCCGCCCATGTCCATGTCGATGTCGAGGGCGTTGTTTTGCATCGCGGGGTGAGCTTTAAAGTTGGCCGTGCTCGAGACGGCGGCCACTTGTCCCGAGCTTTCGACGCCCAAATCCATGTTACTGGAAGCGCCGTCGCTTTCTGCCGAACTCTCCAAACTGGACGCCCTGATTTTTCTCCTCTCCTTTTTCCTGAAGTCGTTCCTCGTGGGCGAATTCGCGGTCGCGTCAATGCCGTTCAGCTTCTTGTCCAGTCCATTGTAGATCCCGTTGTCCAGCATCGTCGGCATTGGATTTTGGAAGTGGTTTGGATGGAGGTTCTGGATTTTCAAGCCTTGGTGATCTTGGGGGACTAACGTGGCGAGGTTCGAGGAGGGTTCGGATTTTATCACAGTGACCACCGTTGGTGATCCGAGGAGTTGACTGTTCTGGATCAGAGTTCCGTTTTGCTGTTGGAAGATGCCGCCGGTATTCAGAGTGGTGATGTTCGTTGGATGCGTGTACAGTTGTATGTGTCTCTCGTCCAAGAACTGTTGCTGTATCGACGGGATGTCACGGGCTTGGATCGGAGCCGGCACTAAAGGATAATTTCTCGGATTCACAGCACTTAACGTATGGAAGTTTGAGTTTAACGTGGTTAAGGTTGGACTAGAAGACGTTGGCGATAACGGAGTTAAGTTCGTTAACGTGGTGAGCGTCGGTTGGTCGCTGCAGGTCGTCACCGCTTCGGAAAAGGTCTGAAACTGGGACTGAAATGATGGTAACTTTGAAGAGCCGTTCTGAGCAATAGCGTCAGCAATTACCGTGGCAGAAGCGAAACCCTGTTGACTAGTCGAATCCACAGGCTTCGATTCCCATGGTCGATACTGAGGTTGCGAAGAAATGATGGCCAAACCATTATCCGAACGGTCCAATAACCTCGTCTCGGTATAATAGTCCCAATTCGAAATATCCAATAACCTAGTGTCGCCCAAGAATCTATCCGTTGTGAATCCGGTAGAATCCATATCCCCAGAGAACGTGGAGAACGGCGGAAGATTCGATCCTGGAGGATCTTGCACCGTCGAACTTGGCGTGGCTGGGGTTGGAGGGTAGTTTGGAGCCAGGTTGTATCCGGAACCCAGTGTTTCCGGATCCTGGCTTAGAGTTTCGCTCATTGTGTCATCGTTTGGTGGTATCCATCTTCCACGAAATCAACTTCTCTGTCAACTTCTTCAAACGTAACTTTTGTACTCCCTCAATTTATTGTCATCTTGAATTTCCCTCTCTTTCTTTCTCTTTTCGACGTATAGAAAAAAAAAACTCTGCTTCGTATCGTCAGTCAGCTGTTTAGCGTTTTAAACTTTTGGTTTTCGTTTTGTACTCTGCGGAATTTGTACTATTGGTTTGCTTCGTATAAAAAAATAATCGTAGCGATCTTTTTTGTATGGCTATTATACTTATAATTTGTGTGTTTTTTGCGTAATCTCTAATTTATATTCTATAGTATCCTCTCTTATGTTATTCTTACGTTTTATTTTTTATAAAAATATCTGAAATACAACGAATAAACAAGAGTCAGGCGATTTATTTCAGGATGCTTTAAAGGCCATGCACTAGTTTTCTATCAATGACGATGCAAAATACAATTTCTTTGATTGATACTTTTTAGAACATCAAAAACATTTCTACGGTGACCACATCTCCTTTGTTATAAAGGAAAAAGTTTTGGTATTTTACTTTTGCTTTTGAAAGATTCAACCACTATTATCCAAACTTTCTGTTTTTCTGTCTACAATTCTGGGGATATCTCGTTACGTATTAAATGAACGAGTAGAAACCGATGATGATGATGATGATGATATGTACCTTTTCTGGTTTATATCATACATCCTCTTACCAGAAACGAGATGTGTTCTTAAAAATCTAAGATGTGTTCTTAAATGAAATAATAAATCTTTACATTCCGAAAAATTGTATTTTGCCATATTGATTTTGTTCTTATTCCTTTATAACCATAAAAAAAAATTGTCACAGCAGACACATAACACACATGATACTACTCTAAAATAACTAAATCTACTTAACCATATAGCTAAAAGCTAATACGTCCAGTACAAACAATGCTCTCTAAATTATAAAAACCAAAACGAGCATAATCGGTGCGTGCTTTGTTGTAATTTTCGGCATGTTTTCGCAGTACTTCAATTGTTACCGCTACATTTACTCTCCGACGAATTCATCGGAAGGCGAAATCGCCTTCGTCGTCATCGTCGCAATAATATCGCGTTATTATCTCGCTTTTACGCGCGAACAACTTCGCAGCGAGCTTTTGCGGGCGGGAATCTTCGCGGGGCGCTATTGGAGCGTCGGTGCTTCGGAGCAGCTTTCGAGGAAAGCTCGGATCGACCGGGGGGACGCGCACGCGCCCTCCCGAGCGGCTGTGCCTCCGGGATGTGACCGTGACCTTTCAGCTAACTAGGAAATGCGTTACGCAGAACTTGAGCTTTCACCCGAAAGCTCGGCGACGCCGAGCTTTCGCACCTCGAAACCCTCGCTTTCGGATTATGAACTTTATGGAACACTCGAATGTTCGTCAAAAAATAATAATAATTTTGAATTGTGGAGCGAGCTTTTTTCTATTCTGAGCATGAAATACCTTATTGTCGGCATACGAAAGGTTAGTCAAAAAATAATAATAAATTAGAATTGTGGAATGGGTTTTTTTTTAATTCTGAGCATGAAAGACCTTATTGTCGGCATACAAAAGCTCTGGATTACAAAAAAACGTTCAAATTAATGGTTTTCAGTTGAATAAAACGACCCAGCAGGTTTATAAAGAAACACGCTGCAAGAGTAGGCTGTGATTTCGATTTTATTTAGTCACACACATGCGTACTGGGCGGAGTGTGCAAAAGTGTGCGTGTATGCGAGTGCAGCAAGGGATGCACGGTGAGTCATTCAAGTCGGGGGTTAGATACAGTGCTGCCAATAGATTTTACACACTACACTTTTACATGCAGCTTTATATTCTGCGTGTGCGCACTCCTAATGTGTGTGTGCGTTTGGAAGCTCACTGACTGACGTTCTAGAAAATCGATGCCGTTTTATTACTCTTATGCTTTCTCTGGTTTCTTATCTAGTAAATTGTACAGCTTTTTAATTTTTTTTCAATTTGAAGATTGGGGAACGTACAAATATGTATTTAAAACAAAAAATACAATTGAGACTGTTATCCATTATTTATTAAATATCTAATTCTCCATTCTTTTGTTCATCTATATGTGATGAACAAAAGAATGATTAGTTTTAAGGTTTTTTTTGTTATTCACATTTACAAATATTGCTTAGACAAGAGTAAGCAACTAAACTAAGACTAAGATAACCCAAAATTGAAAGTTATGGAAAGTAATATGAAGAATAATTAAAAATTAATGGACATAGTGGAACTGAAAAATTATAATCACTTCTTAAAAAATGTCATCCTTTCTTTTGAATAACCCAATTAAACTCAATTAAAGAAATACAAGGTAAGACAATTCTAACAAAAATTGCAAAAGAAGCTACCTAAATCTGGCTTTAATACCTATTACTTCTAAACGTACTATTTTCACTGTTATAGAGTAAAGATTATTAAATGTGATTAAGTTCTTATACATCTCTAGTTTATCTGCTTATTGTTAGTCTAAAGAAAGACTCCACAATAATAAACATATCCACTGCGCCAGTAATTATAGGAACATAGCATAAAATGTTTGTAGTATTGAGAAAATTAACCCAGATATATTGTTTAATCATTTATTTCTTTATTTATATCATTTACTTATTTAAGATGGGTAAATTTAGACATTTCCATCATTTTTCTTGTTTTTATACTAATATATTTGAGATAAAAAATTCTAAAAAGAACTAAAAAAAAAGATTGTGTATTACTAATGTTTATTTCTCCTTCGCATCTGGTAACTGAAAAATGATTGATCCGAATTTTCGTATTTTGCTAATGCCGCCCAACTGTACAGCTATCTAGCAACCCATGGATCAGAATCGAATTCAAACCATAAAAGTTTTCTACAAGAAAAATTTGCGCACATACGCAGTTTCCTTTGAAGATGGGGATATAACATAACATATGAACACCTAATAGAAAAAAAAACATAAAGAAAAGTAGGGATAAGTTATTGTCCAACTGGGAAGAAGAAGGCGACTTGATACTTTCCGTAATTCGAGAAGATTTGAATGATATACCTAACTAACAAACAGAGTATAAATCAAAATGTAGGTAACGATGAAATACAAAACTGGGTTTTAGGAAAAAACGAAAATATTCCAGATACTGTTATCATTTCGGAAGTTTTAAATCACAGTTATCATTCCAGTGATAGTGCACTTAAATATTCAGCAGAAAAAACTATACGGTTTATCGAAGTTGTACTGTACTTGAAATCTGTATTGTCTACACATTTTTAGTGTTAGTGTATACAGTAGCTACTAATAGAAGAAATTCTAAAAAATGCTCTCGAAACAAATACAGATGACCCAAAAGTTACTATATAGATGATAGTGATACTAAAAGTAATTAATACAGTTATAAAAATCAGAAGAAATACTATACAATCCTAAAGTAAACTGATACAATAAATAAATAAGTTATTTAATTATTAGTTAATATTTTTATTATTATTAAAAAGGAAACTAGTGCATTTAAATACAATTAATTGGCTACTCCCTGTTAATGTCGATTTGTATTAAACATTTAATCATGATTAATTGCTTAATAACCCAACCACAATTAAAATTATAACCGTATAATAAATATAGTATTTATATTGGGTATAACTAGATTCACATATGAAAATTTTAATATTCAAAATTTGGAATAAAACGCGGATTAATTAAAATTAATAAAATTCAACTGTCGGTTAATATTTCAATTGAAATTTCTCACGAAATTGCATTAGATTTGTAATCAATTTTCTTTGACGTGAGTACACATACAGCTAAGGAAGAGTAAATAATAAAACAAATTAAAAATTTCTTTAAATAACTTTTTCTACTTTATATTTTGAACAGTTCAGCATTCTTTTTACAGCTTAATTTTACAGCATTTACTTCAAAATAAAGTATTTAGAATATTGATCATCATCAATATTGATTGAATATTGAAAATCATCATGCGCGGCAAAGAAGACAAATAGTGAGTTAATGTTAGAAATGTTATGTTTTGTTTTTAAAAAGTGTTTAAAAAACATTAATAGTGAAGTCAAAATCATTAATTCTTCTAAACTTGAAGCCTATCTAAATTGCTTTCTTCGCCAGAAAACAAAAAATTACTTCCGGTTTCTACCTTCAAAGTACCTTTTGTACATCTACTGAATGTTCTTTAGATTTTTTGAAATGAATGACCCTAACAGGTTTATACGAAACAATTGCTACTGAAACAATTGCTACTGAAACAATTGCTACTGAAACAATTGCTACTGAAACAATTGCTACTGAAACTTTGCTACTGAAACAATTGCTTTTTACAGATTCGCATACACTATAGACCATTAAAGAATAAAATGGTTGCCAGAAATAAAATTTGACAAAAATCGCAACAAAACCAAAAAACGTATTTAGAAGTTCTCAAGTTGCTATGCAATCAACTTCCGGTGAAGTCATTCTTTTAAGGTCCATACCACGACTAATTCGTTTTTTTAAATCAAACAGTTCAAACGAAGGTTCCCTAAATGAATTATCTACCACCCAAATTTAACTCTTTAAGTATGTGCCTCGTACCCAAAAATCACAAAAAAAAACATCATCTTGACAAAAAAAAGTACAAATGCTTTTGAGAAAAAAATTTGCATGCAAATATAAGATTTGTTCCTTTTATACTACAGTATAATATCTTCATATGTCACATTTGAAACGTATTTTTTGTTAAATTCCACTATTTTACAACACAATTATATTTAATATCTCAAAGATTACTTCAAAAGTTCTCCCCCGATTTTGAAGCTCGATTGCAAGATAATCAAAGGAAAAAAGCACTTCAATAGATAATACAAACACTGATTTTTATTGTCTATCTAGATACATAGATAATAAAAATCACTTTATCCACAAAAAGTTTTTGTATGTATAACCTTGCAAATGTTTCCTCTGCATCCTTAAGGTATTTTTTCGTTTTAAAATGCTGTCCCCTAGGGCGAAAATATTTACAGTTTTCAAGGTGGACCGAAAATTTGTAAATATTCTCTATCTGTTGCCTTTTGAATAACTCTAAAGGTTCTTAAAACACGAAAATTATTAATAAACAGAATAAATCTAAAACCGAACGTAATACATTGATTAACTTGAATCTTATTGGCATAGCAACGTTAGAAAGTTAGTTTCGATTAATAAGCTGCAAATTGAAAGAAAATATTAGCTATAATATAGGATTATTTCAATTGATAACATAATACTATAATTACAATTACAAAGCCTGTTATTTTTTTTTTTTAGATATATTCGCCATTAGAAGCATGCTTTCAAATCGGGGAGGAGCTTATGAATAACCCTGTATATTAATTTAAGATAATGATAATAAAAACACAAAGAAACATCGAATTTTGAACAATATTAGTTACGAACGTTTTTGAGATAAAAATGTTACATTAAATAGTGATTACAATATTGGGCCAAAATCTCAATACCGGTATTAGATATTAAAAAAATTTAATACCGGTATCCCGGTATTTTACGCTTGAAAATAGCAAATAAATGCACAAATCGTTCGTGGAAGCAATGGTAAAAATGAGTTAAAAAACTAGAAAAATATACTTTTTATCAAGAAACAATTTTTAAAAAAATATTTTTTTTAAATTGGATGCATTTGCCATTAGAAACGAAATTTTGATTTTTTATCTGTTGCACTGTTTCGTTTTAATGTAGTGTCTGCCTGAAATGGTAGAGGAATTCATGAACAACCCTGTATATTAATTTAAAATAATAAATGGGGCATTTTTTACAGCTTTTTTTAAAATTGGTTATAAGATGGTTAGTTATTAACGGTACGTCTAAGAAAACTATTCTATATAAATATTTCATACAATTTTTGAAAAATTCTTGACTAGAAATAATAGATTTTCTTTAAAATAAAATCTACAAATTATTAGTTTTGCTAAACTAAAAGCTACAGGGTGCAATTTTAAATCCTGCTATTTAAGTTATTGTTGATGTCGTGAGTAAAGAATCTTTTTCATCGCGTCCAGATAAAAAGCAGTCGGCGTCATGCAACAAAAAGCTCTCTACAAACAAAACTATTATAATTTCGAAATCTACTTTCATACTCCTTATAACAGTAATTTAAAACTACTCTAATGGTTACCAAGGAAACGGGACGGAGAAAGAAGAAGGTTTCCTCCCCCGGAAGAAAAAAGCTTTTGTTCAAAACCTCATCATCCTAAAAGCTCCTTACGTAGTACGTTATGCGATCACTACACGTCGCTTCTGGAAGCTTTTTCAATTCGTCAACACCGGCAGAATTTGCGGGCGAAATCGAAATTTTCGGCGTTACGCGGCGAGCTGCGAGCTTTCGGTAAACAAATATTCGGGTGTTCGATTAATGAAAGTGAAACTATCCGCTCTCTCTGTGCTAGCAGCCTGCGGGTAGCTAAAAGCTCTGACAACACTTTCCGTTTCACTATCACATTTTGCGAACGTCCCTCGCACAAAATTTCCGAGGTTTCTCTCTAAAGCTTTTTTGTTTCCTTGCTAAAAAACTACCCAAAAAAGCACTCTTCGCAACAAGGACAACTAGGATTTGTTTACATTTCGTATTTACCGTGTGTGTACTTTGCTTAACGAACGTATACCAAAGGGTGATGTTGCTGTTTAAAGTCGTCGATTGCGTGTGGGTAAGAGATGGTTCGAACAAAACGTGCACTTTAAAAATAAAAAAACACGCACACCACCACACGCATAAAGTATTTTAGCGACTGACTGCCGACGCTACGCACGGGACTTTCTTTCGTACATTGCGCTCACAGCTGCCGAGCTTTGCGCCAATCAGCAACTTGCATTCGATTCAGCTTTCGGGGCCTGGAAGGGAGACCATTTCGAATTGCACAACTACCGTGCGGACGAGGTGGAGGCAGCGCGTTTCAACTGCGACCCCGCAGTCTAGAAAAGGACGAAGGACCTAACTAAGGAGGTACACGTTAGAAGGATCCGTATCGCGCGTACCCCCGTGCGTGTAAGACGGGAAGCTCCCGATCGTTCCTCGCGTAACCGTAAAGCACCTCCTTACGCACCTCCCTGCATTACCGACCGTACTTCTTCAATTTCAAATAAGCTTATAAGGAGCTTTTTGATCCAAAAATTTATTTCGGTAAATAAGTTTCTTCCTTCAAGCAGGTAACAATGATGTTGGACGAAGAATATTACTAATGACTAATATGACTAACGATAGTTTCTGTAAGTAAGGGAGTAAGGATAGACTCTATTTAATGCCTCAATGAGGCAGCAGCCAACAAAAATGGCTGCTATAAGAATGTTTCATTTCTAAATCTAAAACTTAAGATTTCCTAGATCTTTCTTCAACATTATCATCAAAATGTTCTAGTATTATTATTAATGAGTTTATCTCTTTCTCCCCCTTTCCCATTCTATTTCTTCCACATTTTTTTAAATATTAAATCTAATGATCTTCCCCCACAAATCTTCAAATCTTGCACAGTCCACACGTACACGTGCCCCATGTATCTCTTAAATCTCTTCGCAATCCCTAGCTGTGCATCGTCCTCCCCGAGATCATCACCTGGCCACAAGTCGCAATCGTCACTCTACAATATTTCCTCGGCCCTTATTGATATCAGACGTCTCAAGAAAGCTTAGTGGCCGTTATGCGAAAGTGCACAAAAAGGGCCTGCGGACGCAAAAGCTCGGTTCGCCCGGTTCAAGGTTTAATGACCTTATTGTAATTTCGCTGCTTTTCTACCTACCTATTCGGCCTTTTGTCAATCAGACGCTGCGCGCAGAACAGCTGTGTGATAGTGTCGCGTCAGCACGGATGGCGGGCATGTGCCATCGTTTTAATTCAGGAAAAGCGTGTCCTCACAATTCAAGCAGTAAGAGAAAAAAATAGTTGATACAGCTGAACCATGTTTCAATGGACGGGGGAGACGTAGAGAACTCGTGCTGTGATGGTTTTTCAAATAGATACAAGAGATATTAAATATTAACTCTTTAGGTTATAAAGAAAAAGTGGAGCTAAGTGGAGCCTGAAAAACTGGAATAAAACAACGTTAGATTTAAGAGAGTAAAATATTCACGATAAGAAATTGTCGGTCAATTTAATTTTTGCATACAAAAACTTTTCCTTTTAGAAGGAATAGTTGGACAATGGGTGACAAGCAGAAATCTTTGTAAATGAGCTTTTTAAGCTCATGACGAAATCAGGATTAACAAATTAAGCATCCGACATTGGTTATGTGGTGATGCTTTTAAAAGTATTGGGAATGGAAGAACCACATTTCGCCACCACGTCATCCCATTTCTTTTCTGGCCTTCCACTCTTTCGTCTTTGGTTTTCTTTGGTCTGCCATATTTTCTTCACCTACCTCTCGCCTCCCATCCTCACCATGTGTCCGAACCACTTCAACTGGCGTCTCTCTATTTCCTTCAAGATCGGTTCAACATCTAGTTCCTCTCTTATGGTATCGTTCCGCATCCTGTCCCTTCTAGAGATTCCCCTCACTCCTCTAAGGTACTTCACCTCCATCGCTTGTGCTTTACTTTTCGTTCTCTTCGTTAGGTTCCAGCTTTCACTCCCATATGTTAGGATGGGTTTGTAGATCGTGTTATAGACCCTTAATTTTGTTTCCCTGCTTATCTCCTCCTTTCTTATAAATGGAGCATTTAACCACTGGTATAGTTTTGTCGCGCTTTCTATTCTGCTATTTATTTCCGCTTCGTCCCCTCCATCTCTATGTATGTTTACGCCCAGATATTTGAATACTTCTGTCTGTTCTATATGTCGTCCATTCAGCTCTATTACTATATTCCACTTCTCCATATCCATCACCATAACCTTTGTTTTGTCAGTATTTATCTTTAAATTCCGATGTTGCAGGGCACTATTCCACAATTCCAGATTATACTGTAGCTCTCGTTCAGTTCTTGCAAAGATAATAAGATCATCTGCAAAGGCACATTCTGATATTTTCACTACCTCCATGTTTCTGTAGCCCACGTTCATTTCTCATGTTCTCCCTTTCACGTCTTTTATTACGTCATCCAATGCCACATTGAAAACAGTTGGGCTCAATACACCTCCTTGTCTTAGGTCATAAATTCCTCTAATTATGCATTTCCCGTTCTCATATAATTTCTTGTGTTTCCGTGCATGTACTGTATGTTTCTGCTGGGCTTCAGACTTACTCCTCTTCTCTTCAAGCCTCTCCATACTGTTTTTCTTGGTATGTTATCGAATACCTTCTCGACATCCAGGAAGGCCACGTATATGTTGTTTTGTAGTCTTTTCTCTACGAGTTGTTTTAAGGTGAAAATGTGGTTCCCCTTCTGAACCCACTTTGTGACTCCTCCATTTGGGCCTCTCTACAACTGTCTTTACTCTTTTTTCTAATATGCGTTCGTCAGTTTT
>JAWQRJ010002780.1:0-12979 GCA_033557515.1 Diorygopyx duplodentatus | reverse complement strand
GAAGAAATCCTAAAAGGTTCAAATAATAAAGGCATAAAACCATAAGAAGAGTGAAAACTCAGACCACAAAGTCAAAAAGAGGGAACTTTCTCGTCGTATTTGATTTTATGGTTAGTCCTGATATATAAATCCTGATCTATAAAAATATAAATCTATAGAAATCCTGAGTAGAGCTGATAGGTCTATCAGGTACTCCGAGCATCGCTCGGACCTTCAGTGTTCGTATCAGTTTACATATATTACAAATGTACATACGTAAATAATTGCATTTTAATTATAGAAAATAATAAAGATTAAGTTTCTGGTGCACCGAGCTTTTATAACTTTTACATCGAAGTAGTATTAATATGCAATTTAAAATTATTTACTTATCTGTTCTTAACAGCGTCTTTAAATCTCTAGAATTAACTTTACAGTTAAAAGCATTTGTCGATTTTCTTTTAGGCCAAGTACCGATCTGGTAGACCGAGCTATTACTCGGTCTATCAGATACTCCGAGCTCCACTCGGACTTTCAGTATTCTTCTCAGTTTATAAAAAGTAATAATGATTACATGTCTGGTTACCGAGCTTTTCGGGGTTTCCTAAGCACTACTAATATTTAGATTAAACTTATTTACTTATCTGTTCTTAAGAGCATCTTTAAATTTCTAGACTAGAGTTAACAGCATTTGCCGATTTTCTTTTAGGGCAAGTACAATGAAAGTTAGAATAAGTTTTTGAGAAGTTAAATAACTTTTTCTCGCGGATGTCTATAAATCCTCAGTTTACATATGTTCGCCTCAGTTTAGATATATTATAGGTATACACTAATGTACTGCTATATAATTATACTAAGTAGAATTATATAAAGATTAAATTCCTGGTTGACCGAGCTCTGCTCGGTTTCTTAAGTACAGTGCATTCTCGATAATCCGCAGTAATTAAAACGTACCCAATTCGGATTACTGAAAAATGCGGATTACCGAATTTTAAAAAAAAAACTTACAACGTTCATAACAAAAGAACATTTATTAACCTATATTGTTATATTTTTATTATACATACGTATACAAATAAATACATATGTATTATCAAATAATTAACTATTGATAATACTTTGTAATTTTTGTTTCTAATTTATTATTGTGTTTTTACTTTGATTATTATCAATTTCTATTAGCGTTTTTAAAGAATACACCTGCAAAGCAACTTACGAAAACATTTGTTTTTTAATAAGTAATGAGACGAAAAAATATTTCTTGATGAGCAAAATTTCATTTTTTTAATACTTTTCAATACTTTTTGGTTGCCAAAATATATCTTTACTAATCTATAGCATAATATAAATACCCAGCAGACCGAGCTTTACTCACCAGGCAATGTCGTTATATTAACGTGTTTTTAAGTAACAGATATGCAAAGGAACTTACCAAAACAATTGTTTTTTAATAAGCAACCCATGTTGACAATTTATTATTGTGTTTTTACTTTGATTATTATCAATTTTTATGAACGCTGTTTTAAAATAAAAATACGCCTGTAAAGCAACTTACCAAAACAATTGTTTTTTAAAAAGTAACGAGACGAAAAAATATTTTTTGATGAGCAAAATTTCATTAAAACTACAGAAGAGACTATAAGATAACCTCGATAAGATACATATTTTTCTCGTAAAAATTATAACAGGTTGTGCATAATCCTGATTTTAAGGAATAAACACTGTAATATGTAGAGAAAACAAGTAGTTTGAGTGTTGTTACTCTATTGTTCATTTTATGTTTTTATTATTTTTATGTTTAATAAATTGAATTGAACGAGATTTCTAAATTTCTATAAGTAAATACTTAATTTAGGAATTTTTCATAACATTGAAAGAAGAGAAAATAATGTTTTTTTTTAATTTTTGGGACTAGTCTGTTTAGTTTGTGTTCATATGTTATAAATACGGACTAAAAAAAAGTTATAAATATGGACAAATATGGAAATTTAAATATTCATATTTTTATAGCGAGATCGATTTTTTATCTGGTAGTATTATGATCTAGAATGAGCGCTATTTGTAGTTTGTTCGTTTTCTTTTTATTATTGTTGGTCTAAATAGATTTGTCATTTCTAGAGTTTAAATTTATATTTTCCCACCTAGCTTAGTTCTTTAACCTTTGTTAAAGAACCAAGATTTCTGAAGTGTGGATGCCCAGCCAGAGCGAGTCATAATCATTATATTAATGATTAAATGAATATATCCGTTTCGGCAATCGAGCTCATTACACATGTTAATTATATGTACGTAATGTATTGTATACACAAAGGTTGAAATACGAGGGTCAAGTAGGTTCATCCTTTCGTAATTTTCTAGCTTTTAAAAATAAACAACTGGTTCCTAGCGGAACTAGTGTATTTTTAGAAACACGGGGTGGGGCTAATCGCCAGTCACTGTCCAGAATGGATCCTTCTTTTCTTGAGTGCGGCGATGCCGATTTTCTGAAATTCTGCTACGAAAAACAAGCCCCTTTAAACTGTAATTTTAACAGTTTTTTTATGTAATTTTTATAAATTAATTATCTACATTATGCAAAACAAAAATTGAATGGACTTGAAAAACGTAGTAATATTTTTAAAAAAATGTTTTCTTCTTCATTTTTAAAACTTTTTCTTACTTTCCCTGATACAATACAATCTTCAAATATTACTAAATAATAATCAAATATATTCTTGGTATACTATAAAATCTATTATATTTAATATAAAAATTAATATACGAAATAGTTTGGGCAATAGCCCGTAATCCACCTAATTAATTTTTTTAACTAATTTGAATTTTTCTAAACAAATAAATTTACTAGTATGTATAACAATAATATTTAAATTATCTTGATTAATATAATTTATATAAAAATAATAATTAAACCTTCCATAATTATCATTCAAGCAATTGCTTCTCAAATCTCACATCTTAAATACGATTACTAAGAGCAGTAATTTATAAAAATTTGAGCCCCCTACGAAATGTAATAAATACAGGATTTTTAAATTCTTTTAGGGTTACCTCTTAACTAGAAAAACTGGGCTTAAGCAAGATATGGCAGATCCATCAATGCTTGGTTAGCTAAATAAATATTACTAGATAGCATATTAAAGATATTATATATTTTTGCAACAATTTTCTTTCTTCAAGGCACCAGCCAAGAAAATAGACATTACATTCAAGAATAATTAAGTTGATAGAAAAGTTGAAAAAGCGAAAAATATAGAGAAGAACTAATTTCCACCCTTAAACGGATAATAAGGTATTCACTAATCGGATTTTAAAGATACATAATATATCCAATCTCTTCATACAGGATGTTAATTTTCACATACTTTTCCCGTGTTGCAAAATATTAGTAATTGTGTGATTGACCAGGAGCTGTGACGTTTTAACATTTTATTTAATTTACCGAATGTATTCCAACTTTTACGTTCTCACTGCATAACCATATAAAAGTATGAAAACAAAAAGGCATTTTTTTAAATTCTGAGACGTAGGTTAATATTATATCAAACGAACGATTTCGTTCGAATATATCGAGACGTAGTAAAGGGTAATTTTGGTAAATTACCAAGGAAATAAACAAGGAATAATTCAAAGAAAAAAGAACGCTGTGGTACGGGAATCGAACCCGTGTCTTTCGTTTGCCGGACGACTGTACTACCGCTATACTAACCAGTGCGTCTATAATTCATTGAGACGTATATTAATATTATATCAAACGAACGATTTCGTTCGATATCATTTAAACATTTTCAAAAACTATGTTGTTAGCAAATTAAGTATTATTTTCCAATATTTCCAGAAATAATCATTCAATAAATAAACAAGTACTTTATAAACAAAAGAATAAACAAGTATGCTATCTTACCTTTAGCCATTCATTCCAATAATGTCCCAAGTTTTCTTGTTTAAAAACACTTTCCTTCGAGTTAATGAATATTTCTAAACAGTAAAGTTTTCCTTTTTTTCACAAAAACTGAAAAACGGTAATAGTTCGATTATTAATTAAGTAACTGGATTATCGAAGTATTTCAATGGTCAACTAGATCTCCTTATAAAAATACAAAGTCTTACAAATATTATAGCTCAAAATCTAGAAACCTTTCCCCAGAATGAAAATGTTTCCTTTCATACGATCTTCTTTCCCTCCATTGCTACACAATAAAATTCACCGTATTTTTTTTGGAAATCCCAAATTAATTGTCACCAATGCTGGTACCATAATTTTGAATACAGGTGAATTATTACCCAGAAAAACATTGATTTACGATTAATTGATTATTACAATTAGTGGCTGACAGAATTGTCCGGTTAATTAATTCTGTAATACACAGTATGACCATACATACCAATAAAAGTCAAAAATTTGGAATCAAATTATCAAAATAGCTGGGTTCCAAAACATTTAGTGTAAATATATTCTGGCTTTAGTCACATATTAATAGATTATAAGTATATGATTATTTTTTCTGAAAAAGAAAGTTTGTTGTTGTCTATGAGAAAGTTATACTTATTAAAGATATCAGAGATCGTTTAAAATATTGAGAAATTCAGCACTAAATTCCACATTTTTCTCAAAATTTATGTCCTTCAGATGGCGATTTTTGATAAAGAAGTTTTAAAGGTTCCTAATTTTGTTGCTATCATCCTCTGAGAGGTTCTTGAAAAAACAAATTGTTCATCTCCCATATCGGGTTCCTATTTGCTGCTTCCTTGTTCGATGTAGAACCATTTTCAAACTTCCCAATGGCGTTCTTCACAGCCATTCTCGGTGAAGGTGTTCTGTATATATGATAGCTCTTTCTGCAACTGCTGCATTGGTTTGAAGCTATCAGTTTCCAAACCACTAAAACATTTCGGAGTACTATTTCGGAAATCAGGTACTTTGAAAATTAGTTGCAAATTTTGGACTTCAAAACTTTTTATACGATCCATTCTGGATGTGAAAGAACCGGTCTCCGTTTGATTCGCTTGGCGAGTGATTAGTGACGTCATCTACCATGCGCATTCATACCGTAAGGAGTGAGAGTGAGATTGCTGATGTATTGGTTTGTTGCAGAGGAGGCAATTGTGATAAAAAATAATGTCGAGTATCCGTGCCCGAAGGAAAACCTAACCATATATAACAGCGACGAATGCACCAAGACGGCCAAGCCGTACTCGGCCGTTGAACCAAAAGACTACTGCAAGTCCGCGAGGTACGCGCACAAGGACGGGAAGCTGTGCATTCCCGCGACGACGAAGACGATGGTAGAAATCATCAACCTCAACTTGTGCGCCGCCAATGACGGCACGGTACCTATGTACGCGGACGAGGTCCAGTACGAGACGATTTGCGGGAGGTTGCCGTGGGACTTCAAGTACGTGTACTGGTCCCCGCACTTGAGGCAAGGGATCATGCACCAGCTGGGCTGCAGCCCGAAAGCTCACAGGTACTGCGCATTTCGCGCGATTGTCAACACTCCGTCCTTGTCTAAACTGACGGAGGAGAATATCATCATCAGTCATGCGCCCGACGACGATACCAAGAAGGGATTGCTAGGAAAGAAGTTGCTTAACATTTCGGGATCATTCAACCAGGAGCACACGCACATTTATAACATCAACAGGACGGTGATTGGAAACATCCAACTGCCTGCCGATTATGTTGAAAAAGCACAATAACTTACTTACATGACTGATATTATAATTAGACATTTATCTTAATAAAGGAGTAGGAGTTAAATACTTTCAATTTATTGACCAGAGTAACTTGTCAGATCACCAAGGAAAACACCATGCACATTGATTGACGCTTCTTTGAGGTCTTCTAGTGAAGCCGAAGGCTCCAGTAAAAACCAGGATGACCTCGAACAGTAATTCTCAATATATGTTGGTTGCAGATCCAAATGTGAATTCCTAGAATCTCATCGAAAAACAATTGGAATCCTAACATGGAAAATACTACCAATGCACAAAACATACCAGTCAAAACATGTCTAGAAAGCTAAGAATACATTTTCATCTAACAACCTCAACCAAAATTAAAACATCGAAGCAATATGAGCAAAACTTCAAAAGGAGAGTAGTCCAAATATTTTGTTTCTAACATTGGTAGTTTCAAATTTGATTAACTTATTGCACTTGTTGAATTATACAAAGTGAAGATGTTCAATAAATCTTTTGATCCCGGGTGGCTATGGCTTGTAATATGCGTATTTTGCGAATTAACAAACCCAGTAAGAAAAAAGCATACTGTAATATATCGCAATATGTTCATTAAACCAATTCGGAGATAATACTATTTCGGAGATATTTCACATGTAATCACTTCCTTCAACGCATACAGATAATTTTTTAATCTTATTTGATGTAGTAGGCATTGGTTAAAAACGAATAGTTATGGCAGCATTAAAAGTACAAAAAGATTTCGCACTGTTTTCGAGTAATATCAATCCAAACGTAATAAATTTCTCCGCACCTACATTGTTTTTCTTCCGATACTAATTAATTAAAAATACAGGAATAGCGAGACATTGTGATCGCATATTATGAATGGGTGGTCAAAAATTAAAAATGGCGGATTCAATATGGCGGATTGAAACTTAAAAAATATATATAAAACTGTAATTTAAAAACGGATAGTTGAGGCATTTTCGATTCACTGACTACAAATATAGGATTTAAAGATTTAAGAATAGGATTTAAAAATAATAATTAGTGACAAATTAGAAGTGATACAATTTTTTATTTTCATTATCTGAAAAGCAAGTGACAGGAGAAAAATGAAACGGTTAATAGTTGAAAATGACGATTTTTCGAGTAGCTGATTACGACGACTGCAGTTAGGAGTGAAAAATTCAAAAAGGCGGAAATATGAAAGTTATTTAATAGTATAATAATAGTAGTAATAATAGTATTTAATAGTAATTTCAAAATTTTCGAATTTTAGGTCAAATGGTAATTTTCGGAGTTTTTGGACCTCTCTGTTATTTCTTATGGGATTTTAGCCCCGAACTCATACCATACACACCGTTAAATTAACTTTTTATTTAATTTAAAAAATTAAACAAATTAATTGAATTTATGTCCATCATTTTGTCCATGACGGAAACTCAAATTTTTTTGCGATTTGATTATGAACTTAAAAGTTCATAATCACGGATTCAACGTGGCAGAAGCAAACTGAAAATAAATAATTAATTAAATATTGAAAATATTATTTTGGAGGAAATTTAAAAACCTAAAGTATGACCCCTAAACCTAAAGTCATGTTAAGTTTGCTATAGAAATGTTTGTACCAGTTTTTAAACTAAAATTCCCTGTTTTTAAGTTTCATTTTGAATTTTTAGTTTTTGACTTCATATTCAGAACTTGGTGTACCCTAACATCATAGTTTTTAAATTTTTATATCAAAGAGGAGAAAAATCAGCGGATAAAAAAGTTGGGACTAATTTGTTTACCCCTCACCCCGTTTGGGGCGTCTCTGATCAACATTTTAAAATTGTATCCTCACAAAATCCTAACAAATCCTAAGAAAGATCCTAACAAAAGTTTTTGCATTATATAACTTATCGTAGCAAATTTCATAAATCTATCTTATAAGTTTCGGAAATAAGTAAAAAAAAATCTGGCGGTGTATGTAAAAAAAATTATTTTTGGTACTAGATACACCTGTATAGTTAGTAATGTCGGACCGGAGGAACTTTTCGAAAAATTGTTGAAATTTTAACCTCCCAACTTAAGAATAATGTATTATAATACGTTGTGTCCAGAGTATTGCAGAAATCTGTAGTATAGAAAAAAACTGGACATGACAGTGTTAAGCCTTTTTAAATGTTTAAAATCTGGCTACGCGAAACTGTTTTCCTTGAACTTGGAATCAATTATTTCTGTGCAATTTAACGATAAAATAATTAGGGCAACCAATATTTACAATACTTTGATTTTACGTATTAAAGTCCATATCTACCTCATATCTATATAAAGTATGTTCAATAAAAAACGACCTCTAGTAGTCCATGATTTTTTTTAGGAAAGCAGCAATCAAGCTATTAAACCGCACAAGAAGTTCTAAAAAGAACTTATTTCATAAATTTGACATTTGACATAACCTATGTAAACATTGTAGAACTTCTTGTGCAGTTTAATAGCTTGATTGATGCTTTGCTAAAAATGTCATGGACTACTAGAGGTCTTTTTTATTGAACATACTTTATCTATCTATATAGTAAAGGATAGTGAGTGTTACTCAGGGAATTAATAAGGAATGGTTAGTATAGCGGTAGTACATTCGTCCGGCAATCGAAAGACACGGGTTCGATTCCCGTACCACAGCGTTCTTTTTTCTTTGAATAATTTCCTCTATCTATATATATCCCATATTTTATGCCCCATATATTTTTATTGGTTATTTCTGTATTGTAGAGAACTGTAAGGAGTTATTTGTTGTAGTTGGAAAGGCATTTTTAATAGTTTGTTGATTGGTATGGTGGCAGAATTTAAATATTCAATTCCAAATGCTTCCGGCAGCTCTAGTAAATGGCCTTTATATTTGTAGTGGATGATTTTGCTGTTTTTGTTGCGGCTGAAGTCATGACTGTAAGTCAAAAAAGTCTTCCCGTTATGTTTGTGCTCTCTTATTCCCTGTCTAATGTTTCTTCCAGTCTCCCCCACATAGGTGGCACCACATGCTTCACATTCCAGGGCGTAAACCCCGTTTTTATCGAACTTATCTATTTTATCTTTAGTTTTGTGTATCTTTAGTATTGGTGTGTTGCTTATGGTGTGGTATGTTCTAATGTGGTTGTTATACTATGTTCAGATAGTAATTTTTGTAAACGGTGTGTCCTGGTTGCGAATGATCTATAATTCCTAGTTTGTGCATCTATATCTTGAACTTGGCTATTTGTACTGTATGTATTGTTCATTATATACTTGTATTTTACTTTATCTATAATTTTTTGTACGGCTGTGGATTGGTAATGGCTGGTTAGTGCAATTTGTATTATGGTGTTTGTTTCGGTTTGTATTGCTTTTTTTGTGACATATGGTGGAATGAATCGTTTATGATGCTTGTTTGTTGTTATTGTTATGTCTAGAAAGCTTAGTACTTTGTTTTGTTCATGTTCTATTGTAAATTTTAAATTTGGATGAATATTGTTGATTGTATTAAAGAAATTTTCCGCGTTTTTTAATGTTAAGAAATTTTCCACGTTTCATATAACAAAAATATCGTCTACACATCTTTTCCATGCCAATGTGTTTTTATTGCGTATTGGGGGGTTTTCTAGTATTTTTGATTCCATCTTATTTAAGAATATATCTGCCATTATTTCGCTTAATGAAGATCCCATAGGACCATCTTTCATTTGATAAATTTCATTGTTAAATTTACAAAAAAATTGTTGTGTGCATACTTCTAATTTTGTGTAGATGTCTTTGCTGTGTTTTTTGTTTTTAAAATGAGTGCATTGTGATGTCTTTGACAAGTTGTAGTGTGTCGTTTATTGGAATGTTAGTTATGTTAGTTATGTCTAATGAAAATAATGTGGCTTTTGGGGAAGTTTAATTTCTGTAAGTGTTTTGATAAATTTTTGTCTGTTTTTAACAACTATATGTTGTGGTTTAAATTGTTTGTTTTAAACATTGTTGAAGATAGTATTAACGACTTTGCTTATTTTATGTGTAGGAGAGTCTATGGCATCAATTATAAGTCTTCTAGCTATGTTTTGTTTGTGTAATTTAGGTAACCCATGTAATCGTGAAGTTTTAATGTTCATGGGTATTACATTTTTATTGTTGTCTAAAAATTGCTGTTTTTTTTGAATACATGCATCTTTATCCATGATCAGCAAACCTGCGTTTTTGTTGGCTTTTGTACTTATAATGTTATTTTGTTTTATTTTCTTATATAGATTTTTGGAGCATGAATAAATAGGTGTCATGCCCCATGTTGAAAAATTTTACGCATGACACCTATTTTCTAACAAAATAAAAATGAAAATAAAAACCTAATAAATGTTCTGCTTTTGTAGCACCCCTGAAGATGACTAAATACAGTAGAAACATGTAGGATAGATCATAATAAAATATTTTTTTATTTATTTTAACTAACCATATCAATCAAAGTTAATTATGATGAAATGGATTGCAGCAGAGCTGCTGTCTTATTTCTCAAACCATATTAAATTATTCTTTTTCCTGAATTCCTGGATCCTCTGCTTGAATCCCCACCCATGTGTTTCCTTGTACTAATACTTGATGTAGTTGAAAGCAAACTTTAGTAAATCTCGCGACGTGAAGACGACCTGAACTTACGCAAGAAGTTAAGGATCGCGTGATGTTTTGATTTCGCAGAGCAAATTCCGGATATACTATAATTCGTTACCCACTCATATCATCATTGGTAGTGATTAGTGACGCAACAGAGTGTGTAGAAGCGCTAATATCGGTGATTGGTTCCAGGCCAGCATATTCTGTACGATGGCAGGGAATTTTACTCGTGCCCGAGGAGCACCTACAATTTGGGCTGGGCGTGTAATAGACTGGCGAAATCACAAGACAGGAACACTTATCGCTTCGTCGGCCCTCCTCAGCATCTCTTCGACGAGAGCATTTCGGCGAACAAGCGCGCCGACGAGCCCAACGCTCCGCAGGCCAAGAGTGCAGACGAAAAACCGGCGGCGCCCTCGGAACGAATCAGCACCATGTTTAACGCCGGCGGTATATATAACGATCCAGTAGATAGCAAATCGAAAGAGGCCGCGAGGTTCTTCTTTCCGATTCCACCACCTGGTCCCGGTGGTATAAAACTGCAACAGGCAGCGCAAGGCGCAGCAAACGTGCAAAGACAAACTGCGAACGTTGCCTATGACGAAGAATCGAGATTTGGTAACGGGTTTCCGTTTTTCTTTAACCCTCTACCGGCTGGCGCTGCATCTGGAGCTAATGCGCAGCAGGCTACGCAAGGTGTAGGTCAAGTGCAGACGCAAACGATTAACACAGGGACGGCAGCAAGATTCGGCGACGGGTTCCCGTGGTTCTTTAACCCGTTGGGCGGCGGATCCGGCGACTTCGGAACCAACATGCAGCAGGCAGCGCAAGGTGTTGGAAACGTTCAATCTCAATCCGCCAATACTGGTGCTCTAAACGATGAGGAATCGCTAAGATTCGGAGCCAGTTTTCAACAGGCAGCTCAAGGAACCGGGAACGTTCAAGGGCAAGGCGGCGCCATGAACGGTGAATCGCAAAGATTCGGCGCCGGGTTCCCGTTCTTTTTCAATCCGCTCAGCGGAGGTATGAACGGCGGAGGAGTGCAGGCGCAGCAGGCCGCGCAAGGAGTGGGCAACCTGCAGGGACAGGCTATAAACACCGGTGCGGGACTGAGGTCCATCCATACGGGGATGCCGCCCACCGTTCAACATCAACAGATGGACCCCATGCTTTCCGTGCCAACGTCCTTGCAGCAAGCCTCCCAAGGCTCCAACATCCAAAGCCAAACTATAAACGCGGACCCCATGGAGGGAACGCAACGGTTATCGTTCCCATCGAGACTCATGAACGTGGGGAACACGGAGGTGAACGACGTCGATGTAACCAACGTGATCTCCAGTTCGTTTAACAAAGAGGCCGAGGACAAAACCAACATTGTGGATAGTTTTAACAGACCGCGACCACTACAGCAGTGGGCAACATCGCCTCCTTCTTAAGGTTAAATTATATCGCTTGTCTATTATCGAAATAAACAGTACTGATTTAGATGGTGTTTAAAGTTACCACTCCTAACATAACGGTAATATAGGATATTAAGTTCTTAATCACATACCTTAAATTCATTTTTGTTAATTAAGCCATTGAATAGTTATGATTGGACCGCAGTGGTTTAAAGCGGACGACCCCCACCTTTCCCCACTACGCCCTGGGTGAAGTGCAAATTATGCACATGGAGCTCACGTAGAGCCATACGTAAGCAGTACCACCTGTTATCTCGGTTGATATTGATGTTGAGAGCAAAAGTGTGTATATAACCACGTTTTCTTTCGCTGTTTTGTTACTTTTCTTCGTACTCTATTAAGTTTTAGTTAGTAATTTTTCTTTAGAATTTTTGATTTGATTTTTATTTTACCACTTCATCTCGGTTGACTTTGATATTGAAGGTAGGAAGTATTCACGACTAAGTTAATGATTATGATTAACTTTTAGTTGGGAATTTTTCATTTTGAATTGAAAAATTTTAGTCGTTCATAATGTCATCTCTTGCTGGACCTTCTTCGACAAATCTACCAGTTTGGATTCCTAACTATGGAGAAATATTTTCCATAGTAGAAGATGATGTTGTTCATTGTGAGGTTCACTATGTTAATCTACAGTGTCACAAAACAAACCATTTGCAACAACCTGTGGAATCCAAGAAACATCTACGAAGCCGCAGAGCAAGATATAAAAGGAAACGTATAAAGTCCATTACAAACAAACTTAGGAATTTTAATGCTGTTTGAATTTATGAATGTTAACGGCTATATCGAATTAAAAACGAATAATCTAGATTCCTTAATTCAAAAAAACTAAAACCATTATTAATCAATGCAACAACGTTTTAGGTAAATTTTATAATTACCTTTTAAATTATACAGTGTGTTTGTAATTTCAGGGCCAACCTTATATCTCCGTTAATATTCAAGATAGAATAAAAAACTTCATATAAAAATTGAACTATTTTAAAATTGCAATTCGGTGGAAAACTTCAAAATATTTGACTGCAAAATCCCGCTAGAGGGCGATAGTCAATTTTTTTTCTCAAATAGGATTACATATTTTTTATGCATCTATCTAATACAGGATTTTTTTGTCTTCACGAATATCTAAAAATTTCATAACATTAAATAATGTAAACGTTGTTGTAGGCTTTCGCGGCCGGTGTTTATATCCTTTGGCTTTCCGGTGATCGCCGCGTCTGTGAAGCAACTCTCCGTTGACGTTTCGCCGC
>JAWQRJ010002779.1:0-12980 GCA_033557515.1 Diorygopyx duplodentatus | reverse complement strand
AAAAAAAGGAGTGCACTGCACAACGTGAAGATTATGGGTGAGGTTACATCTGCCGATGAAGGAACTGCCAATTTTTTTCCAGAAGAGTTTGCTCAAATTATTGAAGATGGCGTTGATGTTGTTCTAGTCGATATTTGATAACCCAGTGGAAAATCGCAAAGTCTGAGAAAAAGGCCAATGAGGCTAAAGCAGTCAAAGATTGATTGAGAAACATTGTTCCTTTGTAGCAATGCATCGGAAGAACGGATGTTGAAACCTCTTGTCGTCGATATTTAAGACCACGTGATTAAAAAGATAAAAGCAACTGCCAAAACTGCCCCAATTTTAAAATTTTGTTACTTGTTGACAATACACGTTCGCCGACATTTACAATAACCAAACATAAAGCTTAAGCTTTTCCACTTAATACAATACACATTATTCAGGAATTATATCAAGGCACAATTGCAACTTTTAAACAATATTAAACGCACTTTTAAATTTATATTGTACAAATCAGAAAATGAATCAATATTTTCAATCGTTATGATAGGAATATCACTATCACTCTAATCAAACTCCACACATTAAATGCCTGCTGGAAAAAGACTTGGCCTACATGTCCTGAAAATCATTACTTCCGCACATGATAGTTGGGGATGGTAATGCTTGAAGTGGCAATGTGTGTAATCTGCTATGAAGGGAACACAGGCAACCCAGAAATTCAGATTTTAATTAAACTCGGTACGTTTATAGAATTCCCTGAGATGCGAACGTTGCATTTTTAGCGCCCCAATTGCTGATTTTCGGAGTATAGGCCAATTTTTAGCTTATACCCCTTGAATGTCGAATAATCAAATATCCATCATGTTTCCCCATCCTTGATATGTGTTTTTACCTTTAAAATTGAGAGAACGTCTCTTAAAAGGTCAGCTTAAGAGATTTTTGGATTTATAATTAGCCTACACAAATGCACATAAAATAAAATGTGTAAAAATAAAAATTAAACTCATTATCAATGCGAATGAAACTTTGTATTATTTAATGTTTGCTGCAAATATTTGATATAGACAACCAAATCATATATTATGTATGATGTATACAGGTATTCCACGACGACTTCACCAAATTATCTCGAAAACTGTTAAACTATCAAAACTTGCCTCACATTGGAAAACACGTCATCTATCATCTATCGGTTATGGAAGATAATTATTGCAATAATGATAGTTTTCATAGAAATGTTTCTTACACTATGGGCATCTCTAGAGAACAGGCTTAGTACAAATATTACATAACGATACAGAATTTTCGTCTATGTGAAAACAAAACCTAAGTGAATTTTTAAACTGGGGAGGCCTTTCATCAAAATATCATCTTTTATACCAAGAATATTTGAAAACATTGACAACTCTTCAGCTGGACAGTGTCCACTACAAGAACCAAGTAATAGCGCACTTTGAGATGCAGTATTCGGTATCCGTAAAGCAAGTTTTCAATGGCTGGTTGTTAGTTTACTTGATGTCCACGCAGAGATATAGTTATTTATTGGTCGGAATAATGTTTATAGCTCTCGATGTCCAAATGTATCAGTGGGTTCTTTTAACACTAGAGATAAAATAGAAGAATCGGCCAATTGCAGAAATTGTTGGTATAATGGTGTAGCTATGGATAACTGTATGTAATGACTGAACGACGGTGTCTATGGTTTTCACTCCTACAACTGTCAATGTTCGGTCTAAATTAAATTTGCTTCCATCTCCATTATACATTGTCCGCACCAAAAGCATTAGTGTTTAACTTCATTACAAATCTGTTAGCTTATCAGACGCAATTCCCAGGACGGGTAGATCGTGTAATAAATTTGGTTGTTTTACGTGAAATAATACGATGTAATTTTTTGAATTGCCAAATCCACCACTGAGTTGCTTTGGAAGTAGGATATCTCTCTTTTGTTTGTAGCGCCCATCGCCGAAGGTTTATATCGTAATTATATTTCCTCTTCCAACGAAATCTTTGAATTTCTTAAGAACATATCCTGCAATAAACCTCTACTTTTCTTGGTCACTGTCGTCATTATTTACGTTTTCTTCCCATCTTTCTTATCATCATAGTTGTTGAAGACTTTTTACTCTTTTAAATCGATGTTGTACACTCTCTACAGAACTGACAAGCCATCAAACAATATTTTTGTTTTTCCGTCTACAAGACTTCGTCACAGGTATTAATGTGTTCTTCACCCTGTATTTCTGGCCCACCAAATTGTGATTTATAAAGTTCAGCGGGTTCTACAAATCCAATTTCTTGTTAGTATGCGAACCTACCGTCTTTCTACCTATCCTTCAGAGCGTCATGTAGCTCAATTTCATCGCGTATTACAGGTGCATCACCGGTGTTAGATACTTGAAAGGTTCATATTAACATGTAAGCCATATCTCCAAAAACAAGAGACTGATGAAGACGAAGCGATACAGGAAACTGTGATAACGATGGTAGCGTTTGGAATTTTGTTTCCATGAATTTTACTGGATATAATTTTTTCACGCAATGTTTCGTTTGAAAGATGATTGTTAAGGTAATTAAGTTGACCGACCCAACCATAAAATAAATTCAGTGTTTCCCCCTAAGAGGTTTTTTCCCTATAACTTTCTTAAAATTAAAGAAATGTTAAATCAGTTTACACTAAGCTTGTTCCTTTCCGCGTCTAAAAGTGGCTTTTCGTCGTTGAAGCCAACGATGTACCTGAAATTCTACGAAATTAACCATATTTGAATTGTTGTAAAACAAAAACTAAGTATAATATTTGGAAACGGCTTTGATTACACGAAAGCCCAATGTTAGTTCTATATAAAACAGAGTTATCAGTCGAACTTTCATTCGCTTAGTTAGCAACAACGCTAATTATAACAACTATTAATACCTATTAAAGCTAATTGTAACATTGATTACCACCAAATGATGTTAATAGTCAAGGCAATTCTGTCCTCCTGCTGCTTAAACTTAAAGTATTAGATGTTATATTAAAAGCACTCTTCGCACTAGAGATGAAAATAATAGAAATTCCCACGAGACAATTTTATAAAAATGCTGCTACTTCCATAGTTTTATAAGACAATTAATTAACTTGCGCACTCCCAAAACTCCCTTTACCTAGTTTGTATAAAATTTTCTTGGAACCGTATTAAAAGCTTAATTATTCCCTCAAAGGCGTGTACATTTGAAACTCAAACAAATTAATAGTCAAGAAGTTGTACATTGTCTAAAAGGATAATGATATTTTCCCGGCGAAACGTATTTACTGAAACCTAGCCAGCAGTTCCGTTACAGTTGTTTTTTGAGCGCGCCCTACGAAATCGTGCCCCATGAAATTAAATTAAAAAAGACGACCCTCCCTCAATTTTCCTCGCCACAAAAGAACAGAACAAAACCAGAAACGTTTGCCCTGAGGCCGAGTATTTGGGAATGAAATCAGGCAGCTGACCTACTTGCAACAAACCAACTGGCCGTAAATTCTCAAAAACAAATGAGTTATAAACATTCTCTCGTCACAAACGAGGGAAAGGGCGAGGTTTGTAGAAGTTCGACGAATTCATGCTCACCCCATTTTTTATTTGGAAGACCCAAATTAGATTATTAAGGAAAGGGACAGTATTTTCTGCATTATCCCTCTTGCTGTATTAAAAAAAATTAATGCATTTATAACACAAAGCATATCTACCACTAGAAAATCAGCAAAAGTAAGAAAATGTGTGCCTTAGATTCCAAAAATAACTGCCAGGTTACTTATTAAGACAATCTCTGGTGGCGGTCACTATTCTATAAAAATTTAAATTATTGCTCCCAAAAGAGTTACGGGACACCCTGTATAGTTGAAGATAATTTTAGTTTTTAGATCTTGATTAACGGTAAAGATTCTGTATGCACCATTTTGTTTATTTCAAATGCATAGTACTATTTCCTTCACGGAATGGTATTAAAAACCTTGAATATGGATGCCTTCAACACGGAGGCTGCTCACTGTTAAGATGGCGAACCATAAAGGTGAACTACAAACAAGTTCTCTTACAAAAAAGAATTTGATGACTGAAAAGTTAAAAAAAAATTGGTACCATGGTTCCGAAAATGATACCGGTTTGGCGCTGCAAAAAATCTGCTAATTTTTTAGCACCGTGAAACATTGGCCCTCTGCACATTATCATCTGCTATATGGTAAAGACATAAAGAGCATACACATAAAACTGGATACAAAATCCTATTCAACCAATCTAAAGTTCTCGCCCGCCAATCCCACTATTATCCTAGAAAAATCACGAGAACGAATATAAATCCGTAAGCATCCTAATAACCTTAATAGAGATACAGGGATCCCCCTTCACCAAACATGGAAATTCCATTAACTATAGATTACCAACCCGACGACTACCGACCATTAACTACCAATCACGGCATCAGCATTTCTATGAAAGTTTCTCGTTGAAAAGTACTCCAATCAAATATGCGAAGGAAAAAGTTTTCCTCAAACTACGAGGAAAACTGTTAAGCAAAATATGCCAACAGCCCTAGCTCACCCATATATGAATTAATACTAAATGTGTTTAAATAAAAAAATTGCCCACAATTCACTACTTTCAAACTCATCTAAAAGCTTAATTGGACCGTTATAGATTTTTCCCCTTTGTCTCTCAAACTGTCGGAAAGACTACTACAGCGAAGGACCATATTTGTATTATTGGTGAATTATTCGTTATTTTCAACGAAACGCGAACGTTATTGTATATTTTAATTAAATACGTTTTGCAAATACTGTGCCATTGTGGGGCGTGATGAAATTCCAAATAATAATCGGTGGCCCAAATATGCTATCGGCCCCACTGTGTGCTGGCCCGTTAATATTATCCGTTCATACAGTTGAAGTCAGTTTTAAACAAAGCTCATTGCTGACCGACTGAAAATTTAGTCGCGCATATTATTTTCCTTGCTTAAATCAATAATCCGTGCTGTGCAAACCTCGAATGCAGCTGGCACTGCAAGGGCACTTTTAGATGCCCTTGATAGAACGAATTTTCCAACTTACCTGACACAAAGTAAAGCATAGCAAACGGATGATGTAACTGCTGAATCGATTATTATTTGTTGTTTTGAAACCTGTCTTTTCGACTTTAATTTTTAAGAAGGATGACCCAAACAAATAATATTAGTCCGGTATGAATATATTCCTGTTGTTTTTAAAGAGATTAGCTGAAAATTTTAAAGGAAATGAACGGGGAAGTATAGTGGCTTCGAGCGGGATTTGAACTCGCGCCCTCCCTATTACAAGTACGTTGCTCTGTCAACTGGCCCATACCCTGACTGGTTGGAAACCGTGTTTCTGCATTCCTGTTTACTTTTGAAGTACGTCATGTGTCCGAAGTGCAAATATTGGTAAGCCAACTTTCCGATCACCGTGGGAATACGGATCCGGGTTCGATGGTATGTATGACAGAATCTAATACTATTAAACGAACTAAAATTGGATATTTATTTATTTGCTCGAACCCTCTTTGGAGCGGCCGCATCAGTGTTGGTGGTATTTGCAGGATTTAGAGATTCTGGTGAGAGAAATGGATTGAAATAGATCTCAACAGATTTCGACAGAAACAATCGAAACAACCATAGTTCTTAGACAGTCCTTTCTTGGCGACATGCATTAATCGGTATGGGTGTTTGTGTTTTTGAAGGTCATGCGACAATTTCAAAAAGATTGGATAATATTGACAACAATACAATTTGGGCCGGTGAAAACCTCAAATTAAATATTATTAAGAAAAAGAACATAGAATATCTAAGAAAATTAAAACTCACCCACTTTGACTGCCTCACTGATACGAATATAAAATAATAAAACTTCCATTAATCAATGTATTTTGGTCAATTTATTCCCATATCTTTTTTTAAAAAACGCGTTAATAACAACTCTGCTGCAAGGCCGCGGTGAAGCCAATTTGTATTGTATAAAGCAAGAATTCATCTAATCATATTAACGCTTTTATATATGAACCGTAGTAAAAAGAACTCACTCTGGGCAATAAGGATTAGTGACTCGAGTAGAATGTTCATGTACCATACATAGAAAGTTCATAAAATTTCTTGCACTTGATATATCTCCCGACAGAAATTCTAGATGAAATAAAGGTTCATTCGTTTTATTATAATTTATATTTTCTTTCATTAAACATTGCTTTCTTCACTTTCTTGACATGTGCTTTCTCTAAAAGGACATTGATAAAAATTGATAGAAATTGAAACATAGATTAGTCTAACAAAAAACAAAATAATAGCAAGTAGTCAAATGCAAAAATACTCTTAAAGCAAATATAACACCACTTATAAACTCAGCATAGTTCGGTCTAGCAGGAATTTAACTAACATTTGTTGTTTTGGCCAGTTCATTCCCTTGTCTTTTCTTACAAATCACGTTATAAGTAAAACAATCAGAAGAGTACAATGAATGTTCTTTAAATATGTACGTTATTTAAATATTTACGTTTAAAGTTAGAAGAAAGCAAATATTCATCTCATTATAAGAGTGCTTTTAAAATATGATTACCTGGAGTAACAAGTACACACATTGAAGAATGAGGGCTAGCGGAATCTAGGGCTAGCGGAAGAAATTGCAGGTGACATAACGTTTCATTGGTTTTAATTTAACGTTTATTTAATGTTTCGTTTAATCTGTATTTTCCTTTCGTTTAACATTGCTTTGTTCAAGGCGTTAATAGCTTATACAAAATGGTCAGATAAATACATAATTTTTAAATATAACACTAGTATTTAATAATAATAAATAAACACTGCAGAGGATGCATTCTTTATAACTAGCACAATAATACATTTTAAAGCAATTAATTAATACATTATTAATACATTAATTAATAAATACTTTTTGGCGTTCCGATGATCGCTGCGTAGGTGAAGAATCTCTCCGTTGAATCGTACAACTTTCTAACAGGCTGAAACCATTGCCACTTTAACTACCACAACTCACATTCGAAAATTGTGCTCCCTTACTAAATACCCCTATAAACCGTTCTTCCTACCCCATTATTCAACAAATCCTACAGGCTGATAACCAATCCATTGACCAAGCTAATATGGTTAGTGTATGACTCATTAATCACCAATTCCGTAGTATATTCTATGAACACGTGCCTAGGGTTGCCATGAGTTCTCCTCTTTCCCCTGTCGTCGCTAACATTTATATGGAATCATTTAAACACCAAGCCCTTCTGCCCTATCGTCAAAATCCTGTTTTGAAAGTGCTGATTCAGATACGTAGATGACACCTTCGTCATTTGCCCACACAGGGGGATTCCTTAAACGACTTCCTTACTTTCCTAAACTCCCAATACCGTTATCTCCACTTTACCATGGAGGCAGAAACGGAAGATCGTTTACCCTTACTCGATGTGCTAGTATTCCGGTTACCTAATGGTAAAATAGGTCACACTGTTTACCGAAAATACACAGACTACTCACTATTCACACAGATAGCTACCTGAACTTCCACTCCCGCCATCACCCAGTTCAAAAGCAAACTCTTATCATCCTGCTGGTCCAACAAGCATTAACACCTTAACACGAAACAACTATCCTCCCCAAAATATCCAAAGAACCATAACTCGTTTTCAAAACGCAAATCCTAACCCATCACATAATGCTAAACAGGAAATCAAATCCGTAACCTTCTTGCCCTACATCCAAGGCGTTACAGATCGTATCAATAGAATCCTATGTCCTCACAATATAAAATCCGTCTTCATTCATTTATCCAAGTTATCCAGTCACCTAACCTCAGTCAAGATTTTTCCTTGCACAGAAATTCAATGAAGTGTACCGTGTTCTGTGTTCGTGCGGTAATGTGTATATCGCTGAAACGAAACGACCTGTCAGCGCGTGTAACTGAGCACGAACGCTGCACTAGGTCGAAACGTATAGCTGGATCTGCACTTGCTGAGCATAGACATGAAACAGACATAAAACTTTTTTCAACCAAACCAAAATCCTAGCTCGCGAATCCCACTGTTATCTTAGAAAAATTCTAGAAGCAATAGAAATCCATAAACATCCTAATAATGTCAATAGAGATATGGGGTTCCCCCTCCACCGCACCTGGAAATCCGTCATTAACTTGACCTGTTTCATTAACGGCCACACCGCCCACACACTCACTGGCCGACCCGACCCTACGTTCCAGCCTGCGCCGCGTCCGCCGTCTACGTACCAGCTTGCGCCGCGTACGACTGCACACCCATTCCCTATATAAACCCGACCAAGGTCGGGAGGCGTATCAGTTAGTTCTGATTATGCCGTCTGTAATGAGCTGCTAAACGTTAACATAGAGTTTCTTCACCGACGCGGCGATCACCGGAAATCCAAAAAGTATGAATACCGCCCGCGAAAGCCTACGAGAACGATTAATTAACTATGATAGGTTGATGAGTTCGAACGACGAAAAAGTAGCAAGAGAAATGTCTTATTTTTAAAATTAAACTACCAAATGTACCATTCGTAGGTGTTGTCTATAAGCCGTAGTTGAAGTGTCCGCAAATTAATTATAAATATAAAAATAAAGCAATCTATTTAAATATATGTTACAAACGTCTTTGTTACAAAAGTCTTCTTCAAATGCCAAAAAATGGTATTTGAAGAAGGCTGGAAGAGGATGAGCTAGAAGGAAAAATCACATATCATATCATATTTGATTTGATAATCATCAAATCACGAATATGCTCTTATATATGAATTTAAATTCAAATGAACACACTTTGAGCAGTGCTTCGAGTAGAAGGTTATAAAGTGTCATTAGCTTGACGTATCTAAGGAAATTACAGGTAAAGTTTGATTAATTTTACTACTGTTTGCTTTTATCCGTTAAAAATTGCCGTTTCCAATTCTTTGGCATGTTTTTTTCTTTTTCTTTAAAAAGGCCAGATAAATAAATTATTTTTAAATATGAAAAGTGTATGGGAAACCCTGCAAACGTCGGTGTACCGGGTATTTAATAATAATAATAAATAAGTACTTTTTATAGTTGATTATTTGAGAAGAAAAAAGTCGAAGTATAAAAGGTTTATCAGTTATTCAATTTTTTGAAACAACGAAATAAAATATACCTGGTAAACAGATAAAGATTGGTGTACCAGTTACCAACTTACATGTATATAATTTATTATTAAAAAGACAGTTATTTTTATGTAGGTGTCTAGACATCACTTTTTATAAATAACATAAAAATGCAATTTTTAAGCAACTGTGTGGTAGTTTTCGGTTAATGAATATGTAATGAGTGAAAAGGTAGCAAAAGGTAGGTTCCAAATCTTAAATTACCCAATTACCCAATTAAATTACGCAATGGACACTTGAAGTGTCCCTAAGTTAATTATAAATCGACAAAGTAATCTATTTTAAACTATTTAACAAATGTAAATTTATAAAAGGTGGTTGAAAAGGTAGGAAGGTGGAAAGCAAAAAAAAATCTAATCATATAATGCCTTTAAATATGAATCTGGAGTAAAAAGAACATATTTTTAACATGAAGGGTCAGTACAGATATGAGTACAATTTAATACCATTTCGTGTAGTTGATGTATCTCAAGAACGAAATGCAAATGAAATAAAGTTTGATTAATTTTACTAATTCATTTTCTTCCTTCCATTAAACATTACTTTGTTCAGTAAATGATTACGTTTTATTTCTAAAAATTAATAAATTCTTTTCTGGGTTTCTTGGGTACCATTAATACTTTTGTTAGCTATTCTTTGTTTCCATTTCTATTATTAACAATTTATATGAACGTTTTTCTGAAGAATGGAGATGGCAAGAAATATTAATTGTTAATAGTAGAAATTGAAGAAAAGAATAGCTAAGAAAATAATTAACGGTACTACAGAAGCTCAGAAAAGAATTTGTTAATTTTTAGAAATAAAATGTAATCATTTACGCAGTGTATAATTATATAACATCCTATTATATAGGGTATACTTATGGTATGCGTAAATTGAGATGAACGCTGAAAGTTGGAGTGGGGCTTGTAGTACCTTATAGACCGATAGTATTCTCTATGCACATCCTATACGGTACGAGGAATCAAAGTGGTATCATAGCCAGGCGCATGCGCTTCCTCCCATAACGCAGGCGGGGTTTAGGAGACACTATACGACTTTCTCCTCCAATCCTAGAAGGTGAAGGTGGGGCGTACTTGCCGGCATGTTACGGGAATATTTCCTCGCACTGTATACTTGATAGTATCGTATATGAGCAAAAAATGTTACTAATGTTATAAGGTTATTTGCTTTGATTATAGTTGAACTACTTTGACGTGGTGGGGCGAATTACTAGATAATGGAGGGGGAAATGAACTGCTGACCTAAAAATGCGTTTGCGTAAACTATGTACTAGCAAATATATGCTACTGGCTTAAAACTGATTTAGTGTAGCTTATAAATTAGTATGACTGAACATTATTTGACGTAACAATTTACGTACTACTGTATTATTATTTTTTAATAAATATTTTCATTATTAATGCAGCTGTAAACGAAAGTCAATATCAATATTAGGTCAAAAATGATTTGTAATTGATATTCTGAACGTTTGAATAATAGTATTCATCTTTAAAAACGCCGGTTTGAAGAAACAAATTCGCGTAGTTTTCACGCAAAATAAACTAATGAATTTATTACTTTTTAATAGTACTCCATTGTTTTCTGGCCAACACAGTAGACATAATTATACTTAGCTTTCAGTTTTTGCTTTTTTACAAATGTGTTGCAAGTTACTTTACTCTATAATATGGAACAGCCTGCATAATAGATTGTTATCCGATTGTAGCCAAAACACAAATCCTACAGCGTACATTAAATTAAATGTCCCTCTGTGCTCTATTATAGGACGATAATATCTCATGTTGCTTTGAGTATCGGTCCCCCAAGATTAGATAGCTGGCGAGGAATTGTACTGGTTGCATAATCAAGGAGCATATAATATGTCGCTCATATGTAATGTGGGAAAGGTCAATGGAAACGTTGTATACCCTAATGACTAGGTATATCGAGTAATGCCGTTTATAATATCCAGGTGTGACGCTTTATTTTGAAACATATCATATGCGCATATCTTATTTATTTAGTCAGAACGGTTCTGGTCGGTACTTTAGTCTGAATCTAATATAAAGTTGTAATCCACTGATTTATGGTAAGAAAGTGTTCAAAAACAATATGTCGTGCATTTTACTATTATAGTCATTTGGAGGAGACAAAAGATAAATTTTCCAGATCCGGAAATTAATATAAATGCGAATGTTTATACTTACCTCAATATTTGAATGTGCACTTCGTTATTATTAATAAGTAATTGCAGCACTACTATCAGTGATTTGTTTTTCCGTTTCATTTTTCAGATGAAGATACACCACAAAGTGGGTGGACTAACATAAGTCTTCAAACTTTGATATTTTTTGGTAAAGGATAAACCAACGTTGGATCATCTTCAGCACGCCGCCAATTACATTCCTTCCGGGCATATGCCGTTCCTTCGTGGAACACTTGCAGAAGTATGTGGCCCAATCAGCTGTTTTCATCTGTCGGCAGAATTTGGTTGCCTTCAAGTGTCCAGTCATGAAAACTGGTTTTAAACTTAAATTTTATTGTAGCAAATAAAACACGGATTTAGAAATATGGAATGATCAGATATGTAAGATTCCAAGAAATGAAACATGGGGTATTTCAGATTTTAATTGAATTTGTCTTTTTATGTGCGCTTGCGCGTATAAAATGTAATATAATAGAAACTGTACGGATGCTTTATTACGCAGAGTATAGATTTTTACTAAAAATACTTTATTATTCGTGACCTGGCTGTTGCTGGGCAGCCCAAAAAATCCATTTTAATTAACAATTGTTGCGATAAAATGTATTATTAATACTATTGCCAGGCATTCGCCATCCAGAAACAGCTTTTAATTTGGAATAAATTCACGTAATTTAAATTGAATTGAACTCCCTGACAGCGGCGGGGATGGAGAGGGTCGGAGGCGGGTGCTCCGTGCGCTCGTGAATTTTTATACGACGACGATGGGGGCATCTACCGGCGAAACGAATAAAACGATCGTTTAGCGTGTTGTGTAATTAAATTGGCACCAGGTTCGGCGGCATCTGTGAAAACCTAATGAACTCCGATAGTTTATTCCGCGTGCACATCGGAGAGAGAGAGGAGACCGGAGGGTTAGAGTGAGGCGGAGAGACGCTTGGCGTGCTTGTGCTGGCAGCGCCCTCGATGGTATTTTATCACCCTTAATCCGATGTTATGTATCTTTGAGAACTGCGCGAAAATAATCCCTGCTCGTAAAATTACGGTTTTATCAATATCGATGACACGAAGTGCTGGGGTATTAAGCATAATTTCCTGTTTTATTATTATTATCCTTGCGGCCGTGTTTTGCATTAACCTTTTCCGATATCTGATGAATTTAGTTAATGAATTTTTAGTGGCGTAAAAAATAAAAGTAAGGAGGGAAAATCTCTGAGCTTTATCCCTACAAGCCATCTTGTTTTTAAGGATGTTATTTATTCATAAAGATCCTGCATTAATTTTTTATTAGTATTTTTGATATTTTTGGTATTAGCAGTATTACAAATCAAATTACGCCCGGTATATTTTTTTTCATAAAATTGTGATCTTCAAAATTGAAGCCAAAGTTCAGTGTCGTGAGATCGAGAACAAGTGTATAATATCATCGAACTTGATAAGAATAGTTCTAAAATCTACATTTTTATACTTCTTAAAACTGCTTAGTTGAACATAACACAAAAAAACATACAGCCAAAATAAATATTCCCGTACCATTAGAACGGTCATTGTCATGCGCGTGTCCGCCCCACCGTAACTTAAGCCGCGCCCAAATTCTTCAATACGTAGTGGGGCGTTACGGCAGGTTAGTCGCGCCAGACCCGTCCAGGGAGTA
>JAWQRJ010002778.1:0-12981 GCA_033557515.1 Diorygopyx duplodentatus | reverse complement strand
GGGATATGACGATGGAGCAGGCCAAAATATGTGCAAGAGATAGAAAACAATGGGCAAAATATGTGCACAAATAACTAGAAAAAGCCACACCGAACGGTAGAAGAACAACCTATACGACAAACTTTTATGGGTAAGAGCCACTGATGCATAATGAGCGTTGATGCAAAAAAATGTAAAATTCGAAAAATTATGTTTACAAGCAGCTTGAAGAAATGTTCAAGAACCGCTGGCATCACAACATATGTTCCAATGTTACACCACCCATTTCAACTCACAGACGAGCTCGACGTATCCATGAGTCACAGATACGATGCATCGCATTTTGGTCTCTAATAGCAACAGCCGCGACATCGATTCGATTTAACAAATCTTCAACGTTTGCAAATTTCGACACCACCGTAAACTAAGGTTTTCATGTACCCCCACAAATAAGACTCCAGCGGATTTAGGTCAGGTGGGCGAGCAGCCTAAGCAATCGGTCCACCGCGACCAATTCACCTTTGTGGAAAAATGTTGTTCAAATGTTCCCGCACTTCTAATAAAAAAATATGGGGGCGCAAAGTCGTGTAAAAACCACATCTTCTCCCAGAGTCTAAATTTACTTCTTCAAGGAGTTCAGGCAAATTGTTCAGCAAGAATTGTAAATACGCAGTACCATTCAAGCGGTTCAGTAACACAAAGGGGCCGATAAGTTGACCGTTAACAATCCCAGCCCACAAATTCACTAAAAATTGTTGTGTATTACGTCCTCTTCCACCCTTTCAACGTGTCTGCCTCTAACCCGACCGCCACATGCCCGGGATGAGGTTGTAAAACACCTGTCTCTCGACCACGTTGTACAACTCGAGTGAAGGGTTCAGGTCCAGGATGATAGCGCAGCGGATACTGTTTCTGTAAAGCTCGGCTGCCCGACGCGAACTTTTACCTGCTGCTCCATACACAATTATTATGTCTACTAATTCCCTGTTGTCGGGATGAGTCGTCTTAAAGCAATGCGCACTACACCTAGAGAACTAGACTAACAGAGAAGTGGCGACTGACCTAAGATAACAAGTTTTTCGGAGATCACTGAGTGACAACCACGTGACAACTGAGTCAACAGTTCTCAAACGGTATTGGACGAAATTTCAAAAAAATCATATCTCCTTTATCTTAATACTTTTATTAAAATTTCTTTCGATTAATCGTCTAATGGACTATTTATTATCAAAACTTTAAAAGGGGTAAGATAAAGTAAAAACCAATGATTTCTTCTAGGTGTTCCCAGAAAAAAACATTACAAATCTCAATACCGAACGGATTTTTGGAATACAATACGTTCCTAACCCCACGAGCGAAAGTTCAAAGTACTTTCGTTGGGGTATGGGCGTGTCCCAAATATATAATCAACTAGCAAGCTCCCGCATAGTAATGGACACTGCTGACTCAGCATTGTTTAACGTCGGTCGAGTCGGTTTCAAGTAATGAATCGGTCACCAGTCTGTCTGCATGGGGTCGCAGAAAAACGATACTGTTAACTTTTGGAGGGGAGAGTTTCGTTGATTAAAAATGTAACTGAATTTAGCTTACAACATTTTTATAATATTATTTTTAAATGGGGAAATAAACGCAACCCGCTAATGAATGTGCTTTTAGGTAACGGTAGAATAGATTGCTGATATTCACATTTGCATATTAAACCTAAACGTAGCCCTGTCGTGCACGATTTATATCCGGCCTTCCTGCTCCCCCTACGACTTTTTCATTTTTGTAAACAAGTTCGCCGGTCCGGACACACCCCTTCCCAGTTCGTCTGCACTAGCTGATAAACAACAACCGGGCTCCATGGCAGGGTTCGGAAGGGAGGGTTTGACGCCCCATCGATAGGCCCTGCTACATGCACAGACAGTAGAAAACCGAATAACATCGTATTTTTCCGACAGTCTCGTTATGTATTTGCACTCTTCGGTGTGCTTTTTTCACGCTACGACATGTCATCCCTTTGGGGATGTCTAACGACACCCCTGGGTAATAGGGTCCGTAGCTGATAGATATTCCAAGCCAAGAGTTATCCAGGTTTGAAGAGTTGTCTGTAAAAGTCGATTTGATCATTTGCATGATCACGTTTTCTACTTTTTATCATAAATACAGTCCCAACGTTGATTGCCAGTCTAGACACATTAAGGCCCATTTACTCCATTTCATGTCGGTGCGCTGGTGCGATAACCAACACATTACCGATGTCCACAAACAAAACATGAACTTAAATAAGGCGCAACTATTTATTACGTCGTCGGCGCAACCTAGACGGACCTGCATTATGGGCCAGATAGTGCGGCCATATTTCTTTATTATTAGGGTTGTAAATTCCCCCCCCCCCACTCGTGACAAGCGATAGTGAACGGTAAGGGAGGGGAAAAAACGTAGTCGCGACTAGCTTAATAATTCATTGAGTATATGCAGGAAAAGGGACATTATGCGACGGGGGTGGAAAACGAAATGGCTGTTGGAGGAATGGGGTAAACATTTTTTGCTTGACGGACCTGTGAGGGCGCAAAAAAAGTTCTGCTGTTGCCCTGTTAGGTGGAAATTGGCATAAATTACTCTAAAAACAAAATCATCCTAGATTATAAGAGAAAAATATGAGGCCAGTTATATTTAATTCACAATTATTTGAAAAGCGAAATTTTATAATCCGAATGTGACCATAATTTCGATTATTTTCATGCAAACCGTTTTATTCAATTATGCAGTGCGAAAAACGTCCGTTATTACAAAAACGGCCTCAACGCTAGTCGAAATTAATTTTTAATCATTGTGATGCAATAATTACCCCGAACGTACGGACGCGCTCTGTTTTTTCCACAATTCCCGGCCGACTAATTCATAAATTAAAATAGGACAAAAGAACGAATATTCCGCGCAACCCGTAAAAACGTTGCCTCACTAATACTGAATTATCAATTTCACAGTGGGTGTGGCAGTCTTCTCTATGCAAATATAACGAAATGCATTATTCAGTAATTAGTGTTTCGTAACAATTTATCATCGGGTTATCATAAATAGAACATCAAATTATGCGGGCGTATCAACGTTTTGACGAAATCCCCCAAATTGATTAACGTTAAAATTAATTGAATGAATGATCAGTGATAAGCTGCCTAATTAATTTTACAGTTAATATTTCTTTTGTATTTTTATTAATTAGGAGTATACTCCGTTGCCCCAGGAGTGCAACACATACAACTTGGCTCCAACCACCCGTATATAGTAATGTAAAATACCTGAGTATTTATTTCTCTGGGTAAATACTTAGGGTAGTATGGGTAAATACCCGAAATGGGGTTATCAAATGTATTAAAGGTACGACTGTATAAAATATACTGTATTATTACTTAAATGTTTTAACATTCCAAACCAACAATAGGTACTATGGTAGTATAAAATTATTCAATTGTATGTTTTATCATGATTGAATAAGGATTGCACTATAGGTGTTTTAATTTTAAAGTAATCTGAATATTATTTCAACTTTCTTCAACATTAATAACATTCCTAAATATCTGATGGAAAATGGGCTATGTGTTCTACCTAAAACGCAACTTATTTGTTTCCTTTCCCCTACGAATCTGATTCCTAAAATTTTCAAACGATTCTTCATATGAAGAAGAAGGAATGAACAGGAACAGGAAAGAGGAAAGATGATGAAGGAAAATGGACGAAGCCACAACAAGAAGACACGAGAATAGAGGAACGAGGAAGACTGGAAAAGACGGAAGGAAAAAAGAGCCAACTAAGGAAAAAAGGAAGAAAGGAGATGCGAACAAGGGATTAGAAGTAAAAACAATAAAAGACGAAGGTGCAATATGAAAGAAGAAAGGAAGTACCTAGGTGCAAGACGAGAGAAGACGGAAGAAAGAGCCAAAAATCTCTTAGGAATCACATGAATCACAGTCACACTATAACCGTCTTCTAGAGTGGACAACGAAAGAACGGATGCGAAAGAAGGAAGCCGGAAAAGGAAGATGGCGGAATGAGGTGGCGGGAGATACCAACATAGAAATATAAAATTTTAAAGCAGCAAAAACGAAGAGAAAAAGATTAAGAAAGTAAAAAGGCAGAAGGAGATCACGAAAGAAAATCCAAAATTGCATCCCGTTTGGTGTTGTGCGAAGTCAAAGAATAGACGGGTACAGAAGCAGTAGACGCGTTGAAAATGGATAAAAGTTCGAGGTACGGTAGAAATGTACGATGTAAGAAAAAGAGAGAAGCGCACCGAAAGAAGGGCAGGGGAAAAACGGAAAAAAAGAAAGACGAGAGAAAACGGAAAGAATGGAAAATAGACGGCACTTGAAGAGCAATTCTCTTAGAAATTAGAGAAGAAGCTTAGAATTCGATGTATATGATAATGTGGGCACACATTTTGGGAACTAAAAGAATAAAAAAAGTGAAAAGGGGCAGAAAGAAGAAAAAAGAAGGGCAGAAATAAAGAAGGCTGAGAAGAAGAATAAGATTTTAAAAAAAGGTAGAAAGGAGAAGTAGAAAAAAAAGGAGATAGACTTATAAAAAGGAAATGAGCAAGGAAGAAGAAATAAATCGGAATCAATGAGAAAGGGGAGAAGGCGGAAGGAAAAGGAAGGAAGGAAGAAATATACAATCCAAACAGTATTAACCCTATACAATGCGAACTAACAAAACGAGCAAAGTTTCGACGAAGGAAGATAAAAGGAAGAAGGTAGAAGAAGTTTCGAGAAAAAATAAACAAAGGAAAGAAGGAATGTGGGAGAAATGGGGAAGAACAGCGAGGTGTGGGAAGAGAAATGAAGCAACAAAGGAACAACGCATCAAAATTTAACTATAAGAAATATAGGCAACGGTAGCATAAAGTGCAAAACTAAAAGAAAGTAGAAAAATCTATGAATATAGGCTGAAGGAAGAATAAAGAAGAAATAAGGAAAACGGAATCAGGAAGAAGCAAGAAAGAAGAAGCAAGGACGGTTGTCCGTCCTTGCACATTTGTATGTGCAATATTCAGATAAACAAAGATAGAGGAAACAAAGATAGGAATCCAGAAGAAGGGGAAAGAAAAAGTGCATTAAATAATGAGGGAAGGGCGAAAAGACTGACGAACCAAACTCTTTGAAAAAGTAAAGAAAAAATACTAAAGCAGAGATAGAGAAGAAAGAAAGAAAAAGTGGGAATACGGAATAAAGGGCACATAAAAGAAAAATGGAAAATGAGTATGAAGAATGGTACTGCAAAGTAGAAAGAAGGTTGAAGTCAGATTGATAATAAACCAGAAGAAAGATGTAAAACGAAAGAAAGACGTAGGAAAAAAAGAGTAGAGCGCAGAAAAGAATGAAAGAAATGGAAGAAGAAAAATGAAGCTAGAAACAGGGATAAAGAAGTAGAAAAAGTAAGCATATGCTTTTCCCACCAATAATATTCAGCGCCGCACAAAAATAACCGGGATAAAGCAATTCTTCTTTCCAATGTATTCAGAACTGATTTGTGATTTCAATAAAATTTATTGGGTAAGTTGTTAAATCTGTCTTGTTGTGTCTTGATAGTATTCTTTACAATTTTTCTTATTGAAACAGTCAACTACAACAATTTTTAATGGTTTGGTGTTAGTGTTACTTCTTACACTTGGCAAAGGATTATTTCATAAAAAAATATTACTAAAAAAAATCCATTGATAAGTTATATATATATACCTTCATAACATGGCTTATTTTTTCAATAAATAATTTTTTCAAAAAGATATAACAAATTAATACGACCGAGTACGATCGTAATTCCTTTTCCCAAAAGTAGTGCAGAGGGTCCTTTAATGATCTAAGAGAAGAAAAACTACGCATACTTGCGTTAAAAAGAATGGAGGCCATTTTCGTTTCACTAGTCCAACTACAGCAGTTGTTCCAAATGTCAAAAAGTGGATTATAACATAAAGGATTCATTTAATTTATGGTATATTTGGCATCATGTGATTTATAAGGTGTGTCCTGATAAATCTGATGTCAGTTTTCGAAAATTCAAAATGGCGGATTCAATATGGCGTACTAATTCTCAGAAAACTTATCGGATTTATACAAAATTTGGTACTTAGGGATTCTTGGGTTCGATCAATTTAAATTTCAAGTTACTTATTGAACATTCAAAATGGCGGATCGAATATGGCGTACGAGATTTGAAACAATTGTTGAATTTTCATGAAATTTGGTATTTAGAGATTTTTGGCATCGTTGATTACGAATCCAAAATTGGGAAAAAAATAAAAATTGTTTCTTAAAAAACAACTTACTTTTTCAATAAGAAACAACTTCGGCATCTCGTGTTATTACTGAGGCATTTAGTACTCAGCAGAAAGCTTCCAAAATCAGAAAAGCCTGGATTGAAAGCCAAGATAACGACAAGACATGACAAATTTAACGAAGACGAAGCTTTGAAACTTATTATGGAATCTAAACTGACTAAAGCTCAATTATCTATTGGTAAGGTCGATGTTGTTATCGAAATATGTAGATATGCCAAGAAAAGACGTTACCTCGAACAAAGCTCTCTCCTTCTAAGAAAGGTGTCCTCCCGAACCTGCGACCCACCTATTCATTATTGTTGGGCCTTGCCCTACTTACTGGAAAAAATATTTTAATTTAACATCTGGAAAGAAATCGTTTACCCTTCTTACTGCTTTAACTTTTTAAGTAATACTAATTTTTTAAAGTTTACGTCAGCAGCACCTTACAATATTCATTTCCCCTATAAGGACCATATTGAAGCCTCACTCTTCGACCGTTATAATCCGTGGCGTGCCTACTTCGATTTTCACTTTCATTCAGTACTGTTATAAAGGAGGCAGGTGGAGAAGGCGAGAAGCGGCTCCGCCTCCAGGTGGTCACCATTGATTGGCTGCCGATAGGTTCGCGATAGTTCGTGTGCTGCGGAGGATTTTCTGGAATATTTCGATTTCCCTAAAAAACGGAGCGCAGGGCAGTTCGAAGTGGTTGTTTTTGACGAGAGAGATAGTACGACGAGAGATTGTTGTCGTCGTTGTTGCGAGAGCGGTACCTTAAATGGCGGAACTACAGAAACAGCGTGTAGAAGATGAGAAACGACAATTTCAGTCAAAGTGGCAGGAAAGTTACTTTTTTGTTGGACATAATGGAAAACCACAGTGTGTTATCTGTTCTCAAGTCTTAGGTGTTTCGAAGGAGTATAACGTGAGTAGACACTATACCAGCTTGCATAAATCGAAATACGATCAATACCAGGGAAGTGCCGAAGTTATGTGTTTCGCGATTTGAAGCTGAAACTAACTAGACAGAAGAATATCTTGCAAGTAATTTAAATTTTCAAAAACTGGTATTTCATTTCTATTTTTTCCAAGTGTGGACATAGTATTACCACATGGAAATTCGTCTGGATTTAGAATCTCCCTTCACATCTTCAATGAGACTACAAAAAAGACAACTAAAGAGCTACAGCCAGAGAAGTATAACCTTATTCTGAGAGATAGTTATACCTATCTCAACAAAAGCATGCACCAATTGACACATTGTGTCCAAAATTTGGATGGTGAGATTATGATCTTGGGGAATTAGACTATTCTAATGCCTAGAAGTGTCTCTCAACCTTCTAGTTCTTCATAAATCGCCCTAGCTGTTCCTCTTGTTATTCCCATGTTTCGGCTTTCTCCTTTTTGTTTCTTAACCCCTGGTCCTCATTGCTGTACTTCTCTTCACTTTCCCTCCACTATTTCTTATTTATCTCCTTTTTTGACTATTCTCTTTTGAATTAAAGCATGGTCTATTTTAAATATTATCAACATCCACTGCACCGCACATACAATTTTCCCGCGCACCCGCCGACATCTAATTTTTATCCATTACGCGACCAAACGGCACGGGACTCCCTTTGAACCGGGGCGCATATTTCAGCTCGAATGTTCGCGTCCCACGGTCTCCAATTATTTCGAGATAATTGCAGGTCCGGCCGTTGCGAGTATTTTGCCTCCATTACGTCGGGGCCGCCTCTAAAATCGTATGGGGGCGCTTTAATTAGAAATGCGCGACGGACGAGCGGCCCCGCCGCTCGGGCCTGACAGTCCTGGACGCTGCGCTCCGACAAATTGGGCCAATGTCCAACTTGGACACTGGCCCAACTTAGATCGGACTTTATTACGATCACGACGAGCAGCCGGACTTTGCCCGATGCAAATGGTGCGATAATTTGAGGTTGGGACGATAGGGATTTCGGGATTCGGATGTTTAGTTAGGCAGGTGTTAGAAGTGTAACTCTTAGATTTAAACACCAAAATTAATTTTGTCTTACCTCCAGCACCGTCTGACTTTTTTGGCCTTTTCTTCCTCAACTCCTTCTTATCTTCCACCAATCCCAGCTCCAAAATCTTCTCGATGATTCTATTTTTCGGCCTCTTAACATCTAACCTGTCCATTATGCATCCCACTGGATCTAAATGATCACAAAAAAAAATCTGTACCCCACTATTAACTTCCACATATGCATTATATGATTAAACATCGAATAAATCCACTAATGCATATACGAGATCATGCGGTCAAATCTGACTGGATAGAAAGAGAAGTTTTACCGGTAGCGCCCTTGAAGTCCTGGAAGAGGTCCCTCAGCTGCATCACCTCCTCGTCGGTCCACTGCTTGGGGATTCTAGCACTAATGCCCGGCTTACGCGGCCCTTTGTACTCCGTCAAAAGATACATTTCCTTCAACTTTTTCAGGACCGCCCTCCTCGTTCGCGTGCTATCGATCAGATTGGCCACGATCCAATCAACTGGGTCTATAAATAAAGTTTACACGATGCTTGAGAAGCGCCGGAGACAATGAGGGTGAGGGGAAGATGGGCGGGGGAGGTAATCAAGCTGGAGACAATGGGGGGTGTTACAAATTGTTTCTTTGTGACAAAGGATTTCAAGGAGGAGAAAGGCGATATGTTTTATGCTTTTTTTCAGAGAAAAAAATTGGAAATTACCTTCCTCAATTTCCTTTTCCCTGTGCTCCATAAACAGTCTTCTCAATTCCTCTTCTTCTAACTCGGTCCACGCCTTGGCGGCAGCTTGAGATTGTTGATTGCTAGCTCCATATCCGTTTTCAATGTCGTAAGCATCTTTGCTGTTTTTCCAAAATAGCGTTTCTATGTACACTTTCGGATTCGTTTGTGTTACTTTCACGAATTCCCTAACTATGTAGTTTGCAAACGTAACCAATTCTTTGTACTGGGGTAAACTTTTCATTTCATAAATCTTTTGGAAACTCCTAAAGATCGATGCTTGGAAAACCATGGCGGGCATTTTACAATCCCAAGCGACTCTATGCAATAACTTGATGATACAGTGATTGGCCAGCGCGGAATTCTTATCGAATTTCTTCAAGGCCAACCCACACGCCTTGATGATTTTAGGGTTCGCTAATCTGCAAGTCAAATCGATTAATTGCAAGACATGTATACTCAGTGAATTTCCGAACCTCTTTGCAAAGTCCTCGAACTTAAAATCGCTTTCCGATATTTGCATATTCCTTTCGTTCTCCTCTTCTTCCTCTTCGTCCTCATCTAGTTCGCCCTGATCGTCTTAACACAAAAAGAGAATACATTAATCAAGGGTGTTTCGAGCAAAAAAAATAAATCTTTAATTGGCGGAAATGTTGAAAGTTTCGGAATTACATCGCTAATTACGTATTTAATTAATTACCTTCGGGATGATTTGGAGTTTCTATTGAAGTGCGCCCGGAATCCACTGAAATGAAAAACAAAAAGGATTAACGTTATCAATTGAAAAAAAGCAAGCTTCGAATTTAAACCCAAATTAATGACCACACTTTTTACTCCTCCAACTTGACTCATTTGTTTATTTTAAGCTTCCAGTTCGTCGTGGTGGCAGCGAAATAAATGAACCTTGTCGCGGTAGACACTAATGACGGAAGGAAGAGAGCTTTGGGGTTAATTAGAATTCGCGCTCTCCCACCCTAACGCTAAATGCGGGTTTCAACTACTCGAAAACCAGAAACGCTTAGAAGAAAACCGGGTCATCTAAACCGGGGAGTTCACCTTACGATCCATAAAAGCTTGATTGAAGTCCTTATTTAAATTGACGTTTGCAAGTTTTTGAGGGCCGAATAAAGTAAATCGTTAGAGTTATTCTATGAAGCAGCCAAGTCGGAATTTTAAAATATCTAGTAAGTGAACGTTTTCTCTGATTTATTAAACTAGAGCAAGTAAATAAATTCTGATCATCATTATCTTCTGCACATTCGAAAAAGTGCAAGCCATCTCTGAGATCAGAAAATACGAATAAATAGGCATACATACAAGAATAGCGCGTTTAATAGTATGAGATAAGGGGAAAATGCTGATGTTGTTTACAGACCGCCGAGTTTTAATGGCGCGAGCTTTATTGATTGTAACGAAGAGTTTAAAAAACCGGGTTTCTGTCAAGAGCGGTGGCCCCTAAACCGGTACCAGCCACGGAAAGGAGCGACGCGAAGCAGCCTGGACTGTGTCGGAGCTCGACCAGCTCCGTTCTGATAGAGTAACCGTTCGCCGCTACAGACAATTGGAGGGAGGCCTGAACTACAAAGGGCGCAGCGAGGAGCGCGCAGAGGGCTGCGGCGCTCCGATAGAGAACGCTGTTATTTTCTCTTGCGAACCGTCCGAGAAGACTTATATAAAAGATTTACGCTTCGGTACCCGAGTCAGTTCGAAAACCAATGCTCCAGCCGAAACGCATATCAGTGAAACCAGTCAGTAGTAGTGAACCAGTAACAGTGACCAGTAGCTGTGAAAGTGAGTTTGTGCGTCCTTCTCCAGACCAGTCCCGTCTTCCTCACTAGCTGTATTGTGTTTATTGCCGTGCAGTCTAGTCCTGTCTCTCTGCCCCTAGCGTGTGTTAGTGTTTCTGCATCGCACGTTAGTCCTGTCTCTGTCACTAGATGTATTGTGTTTATTGCCGTGCAGTCTAGTTCCTGTCCTGATTTATTTCCGTTCGTTCCGTTGTCTTTACCAGAATTACCTGTCCCGTTCTGCCAGTATTTTCCAAGACCGATCGCACAAACCAGAACCGTTTGTTTAATAATTTAAATTGCTGAATTGCTTTGTCCTGCTTGGAATTGTTTCCGTCCGCTTTTGATTTTATACAGTTTTGTAAATGTTCCTGGCCCGCCGTTTTACCGCTTTGCTTGTTTAAAATTTTTGTAAACCTACTGACCCCGGAAACTAAAGAAACCGGCTAAGTTACAGAAGACTCCGAAACCTGCAAGATTACAGTACGCCTGGAATCCGTGTCTTGACTGAAGCTACCTGAAACGTCCCAGAGACCGGAGGGATGGACCATGGAGAGTAAACTTCCTATAACAAACCTGGCGCCCGAGAAGAAGATCGTTTGATTTTTATTGTATATTTTTGGAGTATCTTTTATTTTGTAATTTTATTTTAAATAAATTAATTTTGAAACCGATCCGGAGTTTGCGTCATAAGCTCTCCTACTGTAATAGAGTTTATGTCGTGGTGTACCCTAATCCATAGCAACGTAATATGAAATTGAACACACCTCGACTAGTCTACGTTATTTCCACCAAATTCTGCATTCGCACATCCCCTCGATCCCCTCCGCAATCCTTTGCCCCTACGCCAAATTATCAAGCACCGCAGTCTCATACACCCGGCTTCAGATAGGAGCGCTCAAGTTTGTTGAGCCGTGACGGTCCGGACCGCGGGTTAATTCGCAACCCCCGCGCGTTGATTAGGCCGCGGGATTGACCCGGGGGCAGAGCGGGGGTCGCTGCGGCCCCATGCAACAACGCGTCCCGATGCAGATTAGTAGATTAAAGGGTCGACCGTCCGGGGGTGGGCGCACATCGCCACCGCCGTCCGTGTGCCATTGTTCCGATTCATTACCCCTTATCGGATGCGCCATCTCCGCCACCGAGCCCCGACCCCCTGTGGGGCGGATAGGTGGAGATACGCCGAACCACCCGTGCGACGCGGCGTTTGGACCCGCGATGTGTTTTGGTGCGACGGTCTGTTTGATGCAGGGGATTTTCGTACTCATTTACCTTAATTAGAGTATTTTTTTGTTCGTGCGGACCGCACACCCAGGTCGCAATCCGGCTCGCAGGACCATTAACAGATTGGTGTTAACGTGTTGGAGGAAATAGGAAATACTGGACGAAGGAATACGAGGCCCAGTACTTTTAAGCTCCTGACTCGAGTAAAATAACTTTGTAAAACAAATTATTCATAAATCGGATAAGATTGGACTCTCTAAAAATCCTTATAAGATCAAGGACCCAACCCGACACAGGAAAACCGCGTGGTTAACCCAAAAAGTACCAATAATCAACCAAAAAGCTAGGCTCACAAAAGACAGAAACTTATCTCTAGGTCTTTAACGGCTTTAGATGACTTCGAAAAGCTGGGCTGAAAATTCATAACCACAACCATGATTTTTCGTCTCCAAAAAATACCCAAAATCAGGAGGTATCGGATTTTGGGATTTTTCCAGCAGAATTAAAAATAATAACTTTATGAACTCATTAAATCAGCGCAATTTGAAGAAAAACATAAAATTTCTCCTTAATTTACGATGATTTAAAAAACACTTCCTCTTCTTCGGTTCTCGGGTGCCAGATTTTATAGAGTTTACTCTCTACAATACCCGTCTCTTCGGCTTCGAAGACGTTCCGGACAACTTCAGTGAAGACACGGTTTTCCAAGGGTCGGTAATCTTGCATATCTCTTCAATTTCCGGAGTCTGGAGGTTACGGTTTGTACAATCGGTTTTCTAAATACCAGGATAACCGGAGAGGTAACTTGTAGAGACAAAAGAACGGACAGAAATGAAACCGGCACAGGAACTAGACTACTAGAATGCACGGCAAAAACTCAATGCAAACTAGAGGGAGACTGGACGCTCAGAATGCACGGCGAAAACTCAATGCAGACTAGAGAGAGGCAGGACTGGACTATATGGC
>JAWQRJ010002777.1:0-12981 GCA_033557515.1 Diorygopyx duplodentatus | reverse complement strand
ACATATTACTATATTTTAAAGAGTTTCAAATATATAAAACTACACATCGTTTTTTTTAGAGGCAATCTTTAACCGGCCATACCTTCTTCTAGATTCTAGAGAGTACTTCTGGTCGTAGATTGATTGAATTTGGATGGAATTTGACACCAGTCGAAAGAGTGGTGTCAAATTCCTTGAAATTGCCAAGAAGTAGTGAATCGTTATTTGACTATGTGTACCTAATTTCACTGAAAACAAGTATTCTTAATTACTGTAATTCTTTGTTTTCAAAACATATTCACCGAAAGGCATCCATTGTATAGAACCAATTGAACAAGTTTGAAGTATTTAATGAGTCAAGTTTGAAATTAAATTGCTAAAAAATCTGGTTCTGAATTAAAAAATCAGATTGTAGACTACTAGATTTCCTTCGACACGATATTGAAAATGCACAGAAAGTGCGCGTATGTTAATACAAAACTTACGTTATATAACAATAAAAGAAGCCTGAAAAGAATAAAAGTGAGAGAATATCTAGAAGAAAATCCCTTCTTCTAGAAATTGCCACAATACTATGTCCTATACAATACCAAATATATGTACTAGTAAGGTCCTTTTTATCCTGCGAATATTGTTACATACATGCCATATAACGGTATGCTACGATTTTGGTATGTCTCTTTAAATATTTTTTATCCATATCGATAATAGTTAGTATAATAACTATATATAATTTTATTGTTTTAGCTATAAATGATCAAAGGGAAAATTGTTGAAATTTTATTAGAAACTCCTTTTTTCATTTTCTAAAAATTTGGTTACTTTACCAACGACAATAAAACGCGTTGTAATAAGATATATACCCTAACAATGGGATATTTTGCCTCGTTAATGTGTTTTTAAAATACATAGGTTATTAATCAAATATTCTTATAAAAAAATGAACAATACCTTTCTTGATTTTCAGGAAAATGTTTTAAAAACGCTTAAAAATATAAATTTCCTTAAAACTGCATTTAAAATAGCTCGGAAACTAGAGATTATAAGCAGTTAGGTCGGTCTCAAAGAAGTAGTATTTTAGGAATAGGCAAAACTTTCACAAAATCTACTTCAAAAACTAGGGACGTATCTTCCAACGTAGGAAAAAAGTAAAGCCATGGTTGTTTTTCTCAAAAATGCAATGTTGAATACATTATCAAGGGCGTTTACAATTTTTCTAATAAAATATTTTAGTTTTCTTCATCGCGAAGGAAATTACAACGAAATCACCAAGTTTTCTCGGATTTGTGGATTCTTCCTCACCTTCCATAGGTTCTGCATTTTCTGTATTTGGTACTTCATTGCTGTCATATTCAACATCCTCTGCAGACAGAGATGTAGCTGGTGCAGTTTTCATAATTTTTCTTACTCCTCCTTTACTGGCATTGAATGGAAACTAGTTTCCTTCATGGCCCCTTTAACTTTTTTAGAACCTGATTGTGGTTTAGGGGATTATTCCACATGCACGAAAACAACTTCCGGATATTTCTTTCGTCAATCAAAAATGACGGGGACGAATCTCTGAGATTTCTCAGTTTATCCAAAAAATTGAAAAAATGGAGCCAATCTAATTATAGGAGACAATATTTCGTCTCACTTAAACTTAAATCTTGGTCGCAGTTGTCAAAGATATAATATCAGATTTTTACCGACACAGTCCACACTAAAAAAAGTGGACAAATATCCTTACAAACATATTTGTCCACTTTCTTTCTAGTGTGGATTGTGTCGGTAAAAAACACAAATTTGTGCTATTCATAATTCTTTTTGGATATCCTTAATAACTAAATGCGTATCCTTTTTGAATACGCATTTAGTTAATCCAGGGTTATCCTAATATCAGGTCAGCTTCGTTGTAATTTAGGACATTTTCGGAAGGCTTCTAAAGTCCTTTCAAGATTCTGAAAATAGGTTATTAATTTGTCCTCTCTTTCTTTTTTTTTAGTCCGGACTGATTTTGTTTCGGAAACTTCTGTTTTGGTTTCTGTCTATAAAATTTAAGAGCCGATCGTGACAAGTTTAGATTTATTATTCTTCCATAATCTGCTACTGCTAGCAGATCTACGATATGTCTGTCTTCTAAATCATAAAGCTTGACTTGTACTATAAGAGAGCCACAATGTTTTCTGTTTACTTTATTCTATAAAGTAAACATTCATTTAAACATTATAAGTATTATTCCAGAATGATATTAATTTAATTTATTCTGTAAGGTTTGATGTGTAATATTAAATCTCAATTCAACTCATCAAATATATCAGAGAAGAAGGTTAATATAACTCAGTGGCAGTCACCTGTAAAAAATGGGATCACTACAAAAAAGCTTTTATTTTCTTAAACCTTCCAATCGCAGCAAAATAATACCGCCTTACGGCAGTAAAAGAACTTTTACATTATTCAATATTCTTTGTACAAAATGTATTGACAGAAGCAGTCTAGAAGATGAACTTCCTAACTATAAAACAGTAAAATCAGTTAATCCTACATCTAACTTTAAAGTGTGAGTGTACAGATATAACTTAAACTGTATTAAATGAGATAAAGATGCAAGCAGTTTTTGCTCTATACCAGTATCTATTTTTAAAAGCTCTGAACTTAAAAAGAAATCTAAAACACGTTATTTCGCAAATATTTTTGTAGTCCGATGTAATTGGTCAAAGGGCATGAAGAAATGTAGGAAAGGATACTTCTCTCTGTCATTTATTTCAGCTTACATATTTTTTTCTTCCAATTTCAAAGCTGTTTTCTGTGTACATTTATTTAATTGTAGGATTACCATTCACTTTTTACGTTGAAACCTGCGTGAAATAATCAAAGTACCCGAGTATTGTGTTTTGTTGAATTGGTCCTTGTACTTACGTCTGGCTGATAAGCAAATGGAATGCCATAAAATCGGCGTAAAACTATAATCGTTTGTTCGTTAAAATATTTAAACGTAAACTGTGTGTAATTCTAAATATAACGCCGCATCTGGGACACCTCGTTCTAACCAAAACAATGGTAACTGTGTGTAAACAAAAATACTTTTATCTGACTTTTTACTAGCTCAGCAAGATTTCGCTTTGTTCAGGAGCAGAAATACATTATCATTAGTAATCATTTCGCATGCACAATTTCCATCTATGCAACACAACGCAGACGGTTCATTTACATTTTCCGGCTGCATATATGAGATTCATTATTATTTATACTCACTCCGGGATATAAAACGCTAAGGAGTGATAAATACCCGTACTTTAAGTTTTACAAATATCCATTTAATAGATAACTTTTATAGTGGGGCCGTGGACTCATTTTCGATAAGGCAAAAATAAAGATAAATTGTCCATTAAAAGGGAAGTAGGTATCCCGGCGGACTGGCCATAAAATTAAACGCACCACAGTCATCGCGTTTGTTTCATTTTATTTTAGTGTACCGTTCCGTTAAGGTTAGAATGCACGTGAGCAGTATTGCGTTTCTTTGTACTACTTTGTGTACAGGGACAATGGGAGATTGAATGAAGCTCGCATGCTCATATTTCCGGAGAGAGAAGTTTACGTTTGAAGGGAAAGAAAGGAATTTGAATTGCTTCAATTCGCTGGTTGCCAGCTGAGTGAATCGCGGGCAAAGAATTGATTTTCCAATAAAATCTCTTTGAGCACGTTTCTATGATTTTACAACGCTATTCGTTTTCTTTATATGTACTCTTTTTTGCTGATTGTTTTTCTTTAAATTTCCTCGTCTACTAATACTATTTAATTCAACATAGTTGAATTAAAAGTACAAAAGTATTTTATAACATTGAAACTAATTTCTTAAATTCTTCACAAAAATCTACGATGACTAACTACGTGGGTAGACGAAACCATAAAGTTTAAACGGATACTTCCTGTGCTTCACACAAGGCACTCCGAGTTGTCGTATACGCTCGTATTTACCTCTTACAAACATCTCGTAACTCAAACACTTAGGCATCATTAAATAACGAAATATTTATAATTCCCTCTGCAAACGTTTTTTCTTCCACTTCCAGGTAGGGGTTGAAACTGCTCTGTTTAGACTACGGCGTCTGGGTGTTTACGCTCTTAAATATCTCTTTCGGATATAATTCGTCAAGTCGGGGTGGGGTTACCGTATGGCTCCACTCCAGTTTATTTTACAACCGCTTCGGTGCTTACTTTGTCCCCTAGTTAGCAAACAAGTTCTACGAATTAAAGCGCCGCACTGGCCTTAAATGTAAGGAGTCGTAAAGAGTATCGTTTTGTAAACTAAGGAACAGTGTTTGTCAAATGATTAAGGAAGGGCATCTTGGTAAATGTGTGAGATGACAAAGTTTTTGAAGTTTTTGCTGCACACACGTGTACAGAATTCCAACAATAAACTTGATCACTGGTGATTGATTACAAAAGATAAGGAAAACTATGTGGTCAATATTCACCAGCTTTCCTATGTGTGCTATTAGTTTACCTGGATCATTTTGATAACTATGCCGAGTTTTTATCTAAAATTATTAATTTTCATACTACCACGGTTCAAAGCAGAAAAGGTGTTGGAGGGTAATGAGCCAATTATTTGATCCTTACCAAGCTAGTATACATCAGGGCCAAAACCTCGATCTTTCACTACGTTACGTTTATATTATTGGAATTAATCACATAACTCTGTTTGAATTAAACACAGATTTTAACCACAGTTTTCACTATGTATGCGCTAGTTAGAACTGCGATTAAAATTGGGATCCTTAATGTCTGCGCTTACATGCTTTTTGATACTATATTTAGAAACCTATCAAATACTATTTTTCAAATCATTTTGAGCAACATTTCTTTCAATACTTTTTGGTGGGGAATAAGACATATTTTTTTTTATTTTAACGATGGATTTTCTTCCTATAGTACCTGCTGTCAGCATAAATGTTGTTTATCTATTTATTAACACAAACGTTTGGAACACATTTATACAGGGTCCTGCACGATGAGCGTTCACTAGAAAGATATGAAGAATCAGGTAAATTAGAACATTGAAAGTTTGGGATTATTGGTTTTTGGGTACGGCAGTCTTAACCAAAATATTTTCAACTTTTGATCACTTCCGGTATAACGGAAGTGGTACTCAACTTGCTTATTTCTAATGGAACAACTGTATTTTATTACATTTTTGAATTCTATGTTAAAATTTAAAGCAACTTTGTGTGACATTCCCTATACTGAATATTAACAGTTCCTGACGTATGTCAGTTTTAACACAAAAAAATGACAGTTACATTGTTCTTTTAAATGACGTTGTAAAACAATAAGTACTGCAAATAAAAATATTTATTTGGCCACGTTAAAGAGATAGCAAACCTTTATTGGAAAGTTTGCTGAATTTTTTTAAATATTTTACAGGGTATTCAAAATATTTATTAAAATACGACTTAAAAAAAATAGCAAAAGTAATTTTTTTAAAATGAAAACATTATTTCTATACATTTCTGAATTTTTCTAAACAAATGATATCAACTTTCTGTAGAATATCCTATACCTAAAATGCTTTGTTATTGGGATAAATCAGTTTAAAAAAAAGTATCCGTATAAGTAGTTATTAATAATACAAATCTAGAGTGCTTTGAAACAGCCAACTGTGTTAGTCTATTTGACAGTCAGACTCACTCTGTGTACGTGTATCATTATTGTTTTTAAAATAAGTTAGTTTTTGTTGTAAAATGTCGCGATTAAGATTCTCTAATGAAGATTTCTTAAATTTACTAACCATTTATGGAGAATGTAACAGAATAATTGAAAGAACGTGTCGTGTATATTCTGAAAGATATCCAGATCGTCCAAATCCAACCAAAGGCATATTGCGTAGGCTTCTAATAAATTGCAAGGAATATGGTTCCTTTTTGCCAAAAGTTTCAAAAAACAAGCCATTACTTGATGACGAGGATACAGAAATGTTGGTCTTGGCACACTCTACTGCATATCGCAATAATTCACTTAAAGATGCCGAAATTGCTCTTAGATTGTCAACTCGAACAATACACAGAATTTTAGTAAAAGACAAATTGAAACCATTCAAATATCATCAAGTACAAAATTTGAAGGATAAATATTTATTATCTTCATCCTTAGTTGAATTTTGCGAATGGTTTTTATTAAAAACGGAGGAGAATGATAATTTTACTAAGGATATATACTAAGGATGATATGGCCTGATGAGGCAAAATTTTGTAGAAATTGACTTTTGAATTTGACTGGCATAATAGTCATTTTTGGGCTTCAGAAAATCCGAGAGTTGTTCAAGAATGCAATTTCCAAGATTCTTGGAGTTTTAATGTATTTTGGGCCATAAAAAACGGAAAAATTTTGTGCTTTTGTTTATGATCAAAACTTAAATTCGGGGGGGTATGTGGACATATTGGGAAATGTGGGAGAAGCACTGCAACATCTTCCAGAAGAAAAGATTCACAGTGCGTTTCATCAAATGGATGGTGCTCCTCCCCATAGGACAATGGCCGTTTCATCTGTATTAGATCATATGTTTGAAGATAGTTGAATCGCTAATAACGGTCCATACAAGTATCCACCTCGTTCCCCTGATTTAGCACCTTTGGATTTCTATGTTTGGGGACATTAAAAATAAGGTATATGCAGATCCTGTTACAACCAAGAATGATATGCAGTGTAGAGTCCGCGCTGCTTTTAATAATATTAGTGGCAATTCCATCACTTTGTCAACAAACAGATGCCTTTTCAAAAGAATTACTTTGTGTTTGGGACAAAATGGCAGCGTTTTTGAACATTTGCTTTAATTAAAAAAGAAAACGATTTACACTTTATTTGGTCGTATTTTGATACGTTTTCTTTTTTAGTTTGGCATTACAAGTAACGAAGTTTGATCAGTGCAATTTCTATTTGTGTTTATTTGTTATATTTAGAATATGTTTTGTTCTTTTAAGTTGCTTTAAATTGAGAATTATTAATTAAAATTGCTTATTTTGATACATTTCCTTTAAACTGATATTCTACAGAAAGTTAATATCATTTGTTTAGAAGAATTTTAAAATGTATAGAAATAATGAGGTTTTCATTAAAAAAAAGGCTGTTTGACTAATTTGAATACCCTGTAAAATATTTAAAAAAATTCAACAAACTTTCCAATAAAGGTTTTCCATCTCTTTAACGTGTCCAAATACATTTTCTTTATTTGCAGTACTTATTGTTTTACACATCATTTAAAAGAGCAATGTAATTGTCACTTTTTTGTTAAAACTGACATATCTCAGGAACTGTTAATATTCAGTATAGGGAATGTAAAAAGAGAAGGAAAAGTTGCTTTAAATCTTAACATAGAATTCAATAATGCAGTAAAATACAGGATGTTCCATTAGAAATAAGTATATAGTAATCACTTCCGGTATAACCGGAAGTGATCAAAAGTTGAAAATATTTTAGTTAAGTCTGCCGTACCCATAACTCTTTTCTTAATTATCTCAATGAAATACACAGTAACCTTAAATTTACCTTGGAAATGGAAGAAAACAAACAAATTAATTTCCTTGATCTTACCATAATTAATAGCAACAACTTTCCCACCTTTGATATATACAGGAAACCTACCTACATCCCCTCATTAGTCCCCTATGATTCATCACATCCTTTATCTCACAGCAGTTTTGCGTTGCTTTCTACACCGCGTCTTTAAATACCCTCTATCTCCTGAAACACGAAAAAAAGAAATAAAATACATATTTAATTTTGCTGAAAATAATGGTTCCAGTAGGAAAAGTATAAATAAATTTATATCTAAGCAACCAACAAAAAACGATGTGTACCCAATGTTAATCCGATTGCCTTAACAGAATTGTCTAATTCTAATAACAAAGTAATTTTTGAACCTGTATCGTTTAATAACACCAATTTAAAATCAACCAACATTTTCAGCAAATATAATAAAATCCCCGCGTTTAAAACAAATTATAACACAATAATATAAAACAAAAATTCCTACTCTGACGAAAAATGGTATCTACTTAGTTAATTGTAATAACTGTAAAGGGTTATACGTGGGGCAAACAGGGCGTAAACATAATAAGCGTATCCAAGAACATAATTCTAAACGAAGCTCTAACATACTTAACATTCTAACATACTTAACATACAAACTGGACATAAAATGTCACTATAACACCAAAACATTAAAATCTTGCACGAAGTTAAGAAGGAACGAAAGATGGATCTTTTGGAGCAGTTGGAAATTGAAAAACACAAACAACAACAAAGAACTCCTCCTTAATGAGAAGGTAAAGTTCGATAACCAGCCACTGTACTCGATTCTATTTTGATTTTTCTATATAATATCTGTCGTTTACATATATTTTTATTTTAAATTTAAACCTTGATTTTCGTGATTTCCGCGATTCTTGTTTGTCACTTTAAAAACCGGTTTCACGATCTTTTATATTTTTCCACCAAAACCATGCTAGTGTATTTTTAAACTATTTGTTTCGTTCGTTTTGCAGTCTTTTCAACTGTGATAATATTTTACCATATGATTTTTAATTTTAAGTCTATAACTCTCCGTTTAGAATTTTTGCACATCAACTGTAAGCTTTAATTATTTCTATATAAAGAATTTTTTTTCATGTACTTTTAATTATGTTATACTTTTAATGTACTATCCGTTTATAAATCAAGACTGGTGATGATCTATGGATCGTATCTTAGTATATTTATAAAATTAAAGCTAATAAAAGAAGTTTATAAGACTTTTGATTTAATTTATAATATTTGCAAGATGGAACATTCAAACATTTGTTGTTCAACGCCAGTTGCATCGCAACAGAAACCTTATTTTAAAAAAATGTCAGGATATTAGTTGCCCAATATCTGAGTATCCCTTTGTAATCCGAATCAATGGTACTTCCGATTTGTTCCACGTCACAAATTAGCTTAGGAATGTAAAGGTAAATCAAACTTGGGATCCAGTGGTAAGCGATTTTTTATTTTAAATGGAAGTTACATTTTTGAACCAATTCTCCGCGTACCCGCTACTGTATTTAAAGAATTACCTTTCAGTTTATGAAACATTTCTTTTGTTGGTGGATCTTCTAATAAACTTTTAAAGAAACTTCTACAAAAATTCTAGTAATCTTGTTTCAAAAATACAATTATATTGCTTACTGTTCTTTGGAATCCTAATTTACAAGAGGAAGACGAACTTTCTCAATAAACTATTCACAAATAAAAAATAAATAAATGCAAATAAGAAGTAGACACGAGATTTGTTTAATTGTTTACACGAAACTAATGAGACATATGGCCCGACAATGATTTCGACGAATCTAATACCCATACTGAGAAAGGTGCCGCAACTGGTTCCAGTACTCTTATCATCCAAATAACTTGTACTCAGATTCTCAGAAATATGTTTGGAAAGCATCCAATAGGAAAGCAAGATCACAGTTGGCGATTATCCTAATGCGGGATAACGCATATTTCATTTGAATCTTCTTTGTTCGAAAGCTAGTAGTAAATGTTCATGCCAAATGGTAGATGCAACCATTCTTTACTTAATATAAAACTTCTACCTTTACTAAAGCCATGAAAGAGTACGTGATATTGAAAATTGTATTATGGGTATATTCAAATTTTAATCTCTTTTCTCAAGTCCTTACCACACACCACTACCACTTATTAAGTCCGGAGCAGGCTGGCTGGACGTACATCGTGAAGTCCTGTAATATGCAAATGGCTGAGAGATTTCGCGTGTCCGGCCAGAGATGCCGCTCGGTTCACTCGGACAGGTGATTAAGGCCAGTTAAGACGCCTCAATTTTCACGTAATTTACACGATCTCGCCTCGGACAATGCCCATTACGATGATGATTCCGAAACGCGAGAGCAGAATTTATGGGGTAGCGCTGGAAGATACTGTAATTTAAGAATTTTCATGTCGCCGCAATACCAGGACTGGCGCGAACCGCTCACCCGCCCGATGCATTATTCATATTGGCATGAAGCTACAATACCCATACCCATGGCCATAACGAAGATATGTATTACAATTACAATAACAGCTCCAAGTCCTTATAAGTAACTAGCTTTTGCTTGTCCGCCGCGCCGTTTTATAAGAAAACTTACGACGGAGATTCCGGCGCAGACGGACATTTTACTTTTATACACTCGCTCCGATTGCACGGATGCATTGTTCTGCCCGGAATTTATGTCGATTTTCGTAAACGTCCTATAGTTATTTTATTCAAGAGCCTCAATTTATTCCCGTATAAAGTATTTTCAAGGAAGATTCAGCCTTTAATTGCAAATTCACATATTTTAGTGTCTTCAATCAGTTTTAGATATCCTTTCTCACGTCCCTTTATATGCTCTATTATAAACTGTTGCAATACCATATGCTATGCCTTTTCAGTTTTAAAATTCTGCCACAATCAAGTAATTTTAAAAATATTAATACTGCAGGAAGATATTTTTATTGAGGATTATGTTTTCTCCATCTTCACACTTAGAGGAGGGTTAAACAGTCTCGGCCTCCGCCCGCTTTTTAATTTGCATTTATATTTGTTTATTACCATCCTTCGAGCCTTTTCAAGGGATAATCGAACTCCATTTAAGTGCAAGGTCTTAAATGTAAAGACGCTGCGAGACGTTATGCATACAAAGTACGAATCGAAAGTTTTCTTAAAAAGAAACGATTAAAACAAGTTTTAACGAGCGGACGGAAAAATTCAATATACAATAATTCAAAACTCGACCAAGGCACAGCGGGATGTAAAAAGTTCATGAATTAAAAAATACACATTACGCCGCCCTGGGCCTGTTTAATTTATGCACATGCAAGCTTCTCTAGCGTATAAATAGGGTGCGTTCACCTGCGCACATACGTCATTTCACTTGTAACTTCTGCGCCGCGGTACTTACCAGAGATACCGTGCGGATATGAGGTTTACAAAGAAACGTGCAAAACGGTTGAGTGGTTCGAGCATATCGTTAAAATCTCTTAAGTGCTCGTGAACTACAGTTAGGATTAGTACTAAATGCTAGAACGGTATATTTGTTTGATGTTCCAGTTATTTTTGTCCACGGCGAAGCTTGCAAATGCGGACTGTGCACTGTGGATCTGATGAATGGATGTTATTAACACTGAATTAATGTTGATGTCTGTAGACCGGTTGCATTGTACCTGTACCTAGAACTAATGGTAAAACAATTGCTCTTAATGGTTTGTTTATCGGAAAAGCCTACTACTCTACGGCTGTGAGTTAACCAATACGAGAACCTTTCAAATAAAACATGTTTTTATGTGCTTTTATTGGAAAGAATACCCAAAGGTGATCTTCTAAACAGGACAAGTAAAACTGTTAAAGAACTGCTTTATTCAATACAAACTTAATTAATTTCCTAAGAAAGCTGATATTTCATTTCCCCCTTTTCATTTCCTTCTTCTTGAAATCAATGTAATTCTATCCTTAATTGCAAAGAGCTGGTAATGAATGCCACTAAATGCGATGATGATAAATGCTTCTATGGCGCTGTCACCATAATAGCCATAATTGGCATACCGCAGTACAACAGTGTTGGATTAATCCCAATTTTCTCATCAGTTTTGTTCATTTATAGAAACTTATTAAAGGGGCATCGACGTTAAAGACGCAGTTACCGTCTTAATAAACGTAAGCATTTTAGTACTTATTTGATGATACCTTTTACTTTCTCGGTCTGATTAAAAACTAAGCTGTTCCTTATTCCACCCCTGGGCCGTAGGGGCGTCTGAGGGTATCGACTTTCACTTTCACTCCCGTCGACGCCGCACGCAGTTGAAAAAACGACCACCACGTTTCGTAATTACGTTCCCCCAAATCATTATTTAAGCTACTTTAACAGAGGCGGTATTCTGTCTCGTTTTACATAAACATCCTCGGAGATATGGTAACTTTAAAAATACGATGCAACGGTTGTATAAATAAGTTTGAAAAATAAAAGCTCGTGGCTGTCGCTAGTTAAAAGCGTGTACTTCGATGACGGGTACTGATGACTAGTTAAGTAATGACATCACTCAACGTCGGTAATGAGGTTGCTTTAACGATTGCCAATGAGTTTCTACGAACTCGATGGAAATGGGATTGGTCTATTTTCGGTGGTTTTAGAAACACGTACTGGTAGTTTTATTATTATATTGGCTGATTTTGACTAGATCAGAGAGAAATGTATTCAATAATAGTTCAAATTTATTTTTTTTGCAATGTAATGGATAAAATTGTATGTTGGATTCAAATTTTGATTAGTAAGTTGTAATTACAAAAGATATTAATAGCAATTAAATCACTAGAAAACGAACATTAGTTTTTTTTAAAATTATATACACAGACTTTATTCTGGACTCAATAATGTATAACAACACTGTAACGCTGTAATGTATAAAGAAAATTTATTTGGCTACGTTAAAGAAATGGCAAACCTTTATTGGAAAGTTTGTTGAATTTTTTTAAATATTTTACAGGGTGTTCAAAATATTTATTTAAACACGACGTTAAAAAAATAGCAAAAGTCATTCTTTTTTTAAATGAAAACCTTTTTATGTATTTCTATATATCTTTGAATTCTTCTAAACAAATGATACTAACTTTCTGTAGAAAGAAAATATATCAAAATAAGCAATTTTAATTCATAATTCTAAATTTAAAGCGACTTAAAAGAACACAACATATTTTAATTATAACAAATAAACACAAATAGAAATTCAACTGATCAAATCTTGTCACTTGTAACGCTAAACTAAAAAAGAAAACGTATTAAAATATAAACGTATCTTATTTTTAATGTACCCCTAAACATACGTAGAAGTCCAAAGGTGTTAAATCAGGCGAACGAGGTGGGTACTTGGACCATTATTAGCGATCCACCCATCTTCAAACATATCATCTAATACAGATGAAACGGCCATTGTCCTATGGGGAGGAGCACCATCCATTTGATAAAACGCACT
>JAWQRJ010002776.1:0-12982 GCA_033557515.1 Diorygopyx duplodentatus | reverse complement strand
TGTCGGATATTAAGTCCTTTTATGGATAGGTTCGTGGAATTGTCTAATCTTAACACGGCCATGAAAGAACAACTTTTAGAGCTTGCAGCTGTATTATAGTTTTTTTTCTTAAATACATGCGTGTTTAGCAATTGCTGTTCTATTTAATCATCTATCTTAAAAAATGTCTATAACTATTTAGTTAGTGCCTAACACTTAAAAACTCGCGACCCCCTTGGAACAAGACGCGACCCACAGTTTGAAAAACACTGATGTAGGGGATGTAAATAATTTACCCCCTAGCATTACACCCTCAGCCGACTTCTATATTGTCAAAACAACTATTTTCGTCAAATTTAATTATAAACTTCTAGGTTTATAAAAAAAAGTCCGGGTCTGAACACAGACAATAAAAGGTCCCTTCTTTTTTATCGCCTTGTTATACTGGGGGGAAATTATACTTGAATATTACTCTTTTTATTTAAAAGGTAATTAACATTATTGATATGCAACTTCCGACGTGTTGTGACCTACTTTTTATAATTATTCGGGACATGCAAAGTTGAAGTTATTAAGAAGTCTACTGAATTAATATCTATTTAAACAATGTAAAGTATCATATTTAGTAGCTTTTAATGGTGTCAGTTTTTTTATATTATTTAAAACGCCAGTTTTAGTAATTGCATAATAGGCTGCAATATCTTTTGACGTATCTAAATCTTTTGACGTTTATATTCCTACATACACCAAATATAATATTTATAATATTTAGGTGTTACGCATCTGCAATTACTACAGCTTTCTTAAACAAGGGAATGAATAATATCTAACTAACAAGAATATTTGCAGGTTATTATCAATGGGCAGCTAACTTAACAAAATATTCCTGATGTCATACTTTTCTACTCAGCTGTAACTGCGAAAGTAAACCTTGAGTTTACTTTGTACAACTGCATGACTGATAAGGGAAACACTTAAGTGAGTTATCCCGGCATAACGAATACTTAAGATGTCGCGCTTGTCTCACTAAAGGCATCAAAATATATTGGAAAACTTTATAACGAAGCGCCCTCGATACCTGGACGTTGCGTCGCGGGACCCTGCACGCCTCTGAAATAAACAAAGTTTCGGAAGTTTCCGGCCCTCCTCAAGACGCGCCTCATCGACTACGAGACAGAGATGTTTCATTTTTAAATTAGTTGCGAAAAGTTTTAACGGCAACCCCCTCCCCCTCCGTCCCTCCATCCCTGACACTCCGCGTCGGAACCGTCGCTTCGCACTCCGTTTTTAAATTAACCTCTATACCTCCACTTTTTCTTGGGCCGCCCTTTCGCCTCGCGGCGAATCCTGAAAATTTTAAGGACGAAGACGTGTCAACCTGCAAAGAATTTACGAGTTCGGATTCCCACTTAGCGCCACCGCGGCACGGTCTCCCTCTAAAACCATTTGCAAATAATATATGCCGTGGCCATTAGACTTCCGCTTCTCATGTATATGTATGCGGAAGCTAAACCTTCGCCGTGTCGGGTTATGCCGTATCCTTGGTCACGGTTATTCGAAGGGACATTAAAGACTCCACGGAGAGCAGTTTATATCTATATATAAGGCAATAAAGACACTATAAGAAAATACTACATAAGAAATGGATATATACCCAAGATATACCAATTATTATTAATAATTTTGACTCAAAACTTTAAGACATCATTTTTAAGTAATAAGATTAAAAGGTACGCTCCTATCTTGAAGCTAAATGGCTCTAACGGTAAAATTCACCTAAACTTTTATCATATTCCATTCACCAGGTTCAAAAAAAATCTCATTTCTATTGGTGTTGTAGCTGTAAGAATGTTACTTAAAAAGAACTTTAAAAATATGTTACTTAAAATAACTCACAGTGCTACAATTCAGAACTAACCCGACGTAATGCTAAATTAACAGCATTTTCTGCAATCTCTTCTGGCCGGAATTGAAAATTGCATGCGTTAATGAATGTTTGATGCCGTCGGCTTTACGATACTAAGCGTCCGTCTCGTAAAACGGCGGCAGCCTACGAACACAGCACGTGAATTATTGATACTTTAATTCGAAGGAATGCGGGACGTGGATCCGCGGGAATAAGACGCCGAGGCGAAATTCTGTGCTTCTGACTCATAAAAGTGAAACGACTCGGCAAGCTTTCCTTTGGTCCCGCATCTAATTCCGAATAATTCATCGGTCTTTTTCCGCTTCGACAATAAAGCCAAACTGGACGCGTCCCAAGTGTTTCCACGTGGAACGTATGCGAGACGAGGAGATCCAGGAATGATAACATCATTGCTTAAACAAACGGTCGTATGTGAACAGAGATATCTTTGTTTTGATGATGGACTTTTAGAAATGGGGGCTTAATGAGCCCCCGTTAAGAATTGATGCGATACTCAACGTACAGAGTTTGAACCAGGCAAGATGGAGACAACAAATCAAAACAGAATTAAAGATGCTGGTTTTTAACATAAGAATGAAATGAAGAAAAATCATCCAAACTTGGTTGACTGTTTTGTCAAATTCTACCAAGCACGGTTCAATTCTGCCCTCGTTGGTCACTCAATGTCTTTGTTGTGTTTAGGTCTTCACGTTGGCCAGAATTTTGATTACGATTTAGAAAAGCTACTTCTCGGAATGATGCATCTGTCTTAATAATCATATAAAATGCAAGTATAAAATTGTCCAGGTGAAACACAAGAGGTAAAATTTGCTGTTCCTGGATCATCTACTGAGGGTGCTCCTGTTCTTCTCACCAATAAAGATAAACTGCTAGTTGTGAGTATTGTTACCACGATCGTTGTTTATCTTTAAAAACAGTAATTGACACTGGTTTTTAGGTCAGTACTTTTAGGTCACTTTTTAGGTCATCATAACGTCTGCGGATCATCTTATAAGCATGGGAATAAATGCAAAGTAGCGGTGTTGGCGAACATTAGTTGCATTTAGGGGGTACAGCATAATGCGATCAGAAAAATACTACTTTTTGTAAATGCAAGTTGTCGTTTCTGTGACCTGAACTCATAACAATTTAAGTTCAATGGCCGAAGGGGCAGTACTACTCTCAGTGGTTAATTTGAGTACGACAAATTCATTCTGTTCCCATACTTTTATATAATTTGTGCCATCAGTACACACAGCCAGTTAAGATTTATAAGGTAAGCATACCTGCAGCACCATAAATATACAATATTTTTTTCAGGGATTTGAATATAATTATTAAATTTCTAAATGAAATACAAGACAGTATAGCTTCTGTATTCTTAATTTTTGTTTTGCAGTAACCATTCAAAGGCGGGGCGAGTTAGAGTAGTTATTGAATTAATCACAACATAATAACATTATTTTTATAACTTTTTTTATTTTGGCATTGAATTACGATGCTGAAAATGTACTCTTATAAAAACTCCTCAAGAAGGAATCACTTCCCAAAGTTTGCCCGTGTATTTTGTGGCATTCATATATTTTTGTGCTGTTTTTCTAAAAATGGATTCAGTAAATTTGTTTTAATTATTTCTAAAATATTTTTTGGATTTTAATATCAATTATATTACAAGATTCCCATTTTTATTGCGCCTGTCTACGTATAATTTTTGTAACAATATTTCTTAAGAAAATAAATTTTGTGAAAATATTTACTGCATTTTTAACTTTAAAAAAGAGATTTTTCAATTCAAAATTTGCAAAACCTAAATCTGCGCGTATTTTAGACAGTTCCTCCTCTCTGTTCGTCGCTAGGATACGATTCCTAGCCCTCTTAATTCGTTTCAGGAAAAAAATATTTCAAATAAATGTTAGACTACTTTCACTCCTCTATAATATAACATTATTTTAAAATATACATGGTGTCCCATTTCTTCTAGGCACTATGCAACTTTTTTATGCAATAGTTTTTTAAATAGAAAAAAATATGTTCCATTTAAAAGAAAAAACATTGCATAGAAATATTATCGAATTGTAAAAACATTTTCGAATTCCTTATCGACTTTATGGTCGATTTTATTAAACATATGTTTTTTAGCCAAAGTTATTGGACTTTTTTTTGCAGAAAATGACATTTGCTCAATATAGAAGGTTGGTAGTGCGAGCTACAGTCCTCTTATAATTCGTTTCAGGAAAAAAAAGTTTCCAATAATAGTTACAGTAATTTCATTCCTCTATGGCATAACACTATTTTGTTTCTTCTAGGCACTAAGCAACTTTAGTTGCATTGCCTTGCATAGCTCGACACCCTGTATATTATTTGACCTGCATTTGTTTAATGCAGGGAACTAATGTCTACATCACGCACAACCTACACAACATAATTTTATTGCATTACAATTATTCACCCGTTAAAATTTTGGGAGCAATACGTAAATCGATCTTTCATAAATTTGTAAGAAGTTTTTTTTCTTAAAATTTAAACTAAGTAAGAGAAAATCGCGTGATAATATACACCAGATGTTTATAATTAGATTACGTTTTTAAGAGTGATAAGTGGACGTAGATGTAAATAGCTTTAAACGGTGAAGAAATGGTTGTATTTCAAAAAAGTTTAAGGTTAAGTTATAATCGACAGCTTTAGATTGCAGCAAGTTGAGTAGTTAGCAGGACAGGAAAAAAATCCTAAATTAAACATGAAATTACTAAATAAACAATTAATTTTAAAATATTTAAAAGACAGAATCGGCGTAACAATATTTGTATGGTAGAAAACAAGGATTAATCTAATCACATGCGTGCTTTTATATGAACCTGGAGTAAAAAGAACTCACTTTGAACAGAAATAGTGACTCGAGTAGAAAGTTATAAAATTTCATACACTTGATAGATATCCCGAAAGAATATGCATGTGACATAAAGGTTCATTCATTTTATTTTAATTTATATTTTCCTTTTATTAATTAAACATGAAGCATTAGAAATTTCAAGAAACTGAAGAAAACCTTCAGTTTCTTGGCTTGTGTTTTCTCTAAAAGGTCATTGTTAAAAGTTAATGATAGAAATTGATATGCAGATTAGGTAACAAAAAGTAGAATAGGACGTTAATATAATAGGAAGTTAAATTCGCAAATAATTTAAATATAACACCACTTATATACTCAGCGGAGGTCGGTCTACCAGGAATTTAACCTGCATGAAGTATTTAATTTTTAAAAATAAAATCATTACTTATTTGTTGTTTGGCCAGTTGCTTCGTATGTCTTTTTATAAATCAATAAATCACTATAAAAGTTCTGTTAGAAGCAATCAGTGGAAGAAGAATTTGTATAGTAGAAAGCAAAGATTCATCATTGTGCTTCTAAAATATGAATATCTGGACTAAAACCACTGGACTTGAATGGTGAATTTATAAAAGGGCAGTTGAAAAGAATAGCTAGCAAAATAATTAATAGTCTACGAGGCAGTATATCATTAAAAGTGCTTAAGAGTGGGTTATGTTATAAAAAATCTCGTAACAAGCCAAATCCGTTTACTTACCTTTGTTATTTAAACGTTGAAGCCTCTGTAAGCACTATATTGTGAAAAAATCTTTTTTTTTTGCAATTCACATGTTTTTCCATTTCAAATATATTACCTTTGATAACTCATAATTCATCTGTTCATTGAATTTAAAGGTCATTATTAATCATACATTAGGTCAAAGCTTCACCATTTGCTACACCAACAATGCAAAAAAATGTACAATTCGATGGTTGCTAAAATTTGCTTTCCATGCTGTCCATGAATGGAACAGTATTTTTACTTTCTCTCATAAAGAGGAACTAATGCATTCGGTTCAAAATTTTGATGGTGAGATTTTGACATATCTGGAGGAATTATGCTATTTTAAGAGTAATGATACCATTTTTGGCCATTGGTCGGTCCGTCCGGCTGTCGGTCTGTCCGTTGGTCTATGGTCCACACTTCTACCATTTCTGATCATTTTAGGTAAAAAAGTTCAGAATAAAAGTAGAAGTAGAATATAGAATAGAAGTATTGCTACATTTCTTTTACTAGGAGACACATTTGCTGTTACACCTGGTATCATCGTATTTGTTGATTTTGGTGACCGACCCGATTCTGGAAGGACATAACCCAGCTTTAAAAGGCTAAAAAACGGCATTGTTTCCGAATCGACAAAATTAGTATGTCCGAATGAAAAAATCTGTTTGCACTTGACAGCCTCATTATTTCTCTTTCCGATGATATATTAAAAATATCATAATTTGAAAGTAATTTTTTGATTTTTAAGCGAGTAATCAACAGAATATATTGTTTAGAGTGTAGTGGTTATCATTTTGGAAACGTGATTGTTATAGCTCCATCACAGCTTACAGATTCTTCTGATGGTCAGTTTGTTGCATCGGTGGTCGATGAAGGATTTTTTTAAAAAGCAAACTTGCAATAAATTGTAGAGGGGACGGCGATGAGATGAATGAGGGAAATGACACGATGGTATTGAACGATGTGGTAAGATAATACCACATAATTGATAAAAACGTTGTTGGTATAAAATCATGTCAAATCGCCTTCCTGGGCGCAATAACAAACTGCCAATTGAGCAACTCTGTGATACGTGGGCACCTAACCAAACGCACATAACCTTATCTACGGGTTCACGCTGGATGGCCACGCGAGATAATACCCACGCCCGGGACGTTCCTCCCTTCGAAACCCAAAACCCCATCCCACGTTTGGTTAATGGAAAGATGTCAATCTGCACGCATCTCCCCCTTTCGCGATGAAGGCACGTTTGCGAAATTGTTCGATAAACAAACGGCCCGGCTTAAATCGCGGCCCAAAGCGGTGCCGACCGCCGGGGCGCCCCGTTCCCTTTGCCCAGGTACAACCCGAATCCGCGGGGAAGCCCACAGAAACCGTTCTCGCCGCTTCTCCGGGCACTGGGCCCAAGAACGGTTCGGGACTTGGGGCCGTAATAAACAAACTGGATTAGGCCGAGTGTGGAGCGTCGACGACGGTTCCCTAGCAACGGATATGGGAGAGAGCGCCAGCCCTGTGTGGCGGCAGCGCAAAGCAAACGCATCTGTGCCTCGAGAGGGGCACCTGCGGTTCCGTTATACAACGGGGCCGGGCCGGCCGACGCTCACTTCGATTCGTTCCCATTGATTTTACATCCGGGACGACACATTTATAGTATTCGCTTCGGGCGCCTGGTCGGCCTTCGCCTTGCCAATGCCGGTCCGCGTGGACGTGGCGCCATCTAATACCTACCGATGTTAGCGACGGTAACATTTGCATCTAAAATGGGGACCATCGATTTCCTTTGAATCTATTTGCGTGGACAGGCCGCGCGAGAGGGGGATACGGGCGAAATGACGCGGGACGCGTATGAAAGGAGATTGATCCCCGTTGGTCGTCGGCCGAGCATTTATAATCGCGGAGACAAAGGATTTTTTGCCGCCTCTTAATCTACTTCTGCCACGCGATGTTCCAGCTCGTAACGGAGTAGTAAGTGGTCATAGCCAGCTGTGTACTAGAATTTCTTCGAAATTTACCATATTTGTATTGTTAGAAAACAAAACTAAGTAAAAACAAAACTACGTGAAAGCCCAATGCTAGTACTATATAAAAGAGAGTTTTCGTCGGTCGAATATGCATATGATTATACATATAGCAGTTACGCCAATTAGCTAACGTCTTGGTAAACATCTTGTCTTTATAAGACTTGCTTTATAAATTTGCTTGGGAAAAAAGAAGCTCTTACTAGTTCTGTTAGAATATATTGTAGCGCGGTTCATATAAGAATTGAGTACTTTTATTGTTTATTTTCATTTATTGTTCTAATCCTAATTCAGGATGACTCACGCAATAATTTAAGCCTTTCCTGCCCAGTTTCCATTTTAAAACCCCCGAAGAAAGACGATCACACCTTCGCACTACTTTAGAATAAGTCTCACACTCTTTTTGCTTCTCTGCTTTTCTTAATTCAATAGTATTTTCTTCTTTTGCGGATTAGTCTATATGTCGGGTGCAAAAAATGAAGTGTTACAAGCTAATGTCTCATAAACAAGGTATTGTTGAGAAAAATGATTCCCACAAGAATTATTTGGTTTCATGGGGGAAATGTCATAGCATTGGAGTACGGATCTTATTCCATTGCTCCAACCGACCCAACCGACGTGAGGACCTTCTTCCCAGACGTCACAACCCCCCCAACCAGAAGCACAACCAGGAACAACCCGAAGCACAACCAGCAACAACCAGAAGCATAACCACAAACAACACAGGAAACACCACCAACAACAGCCAAGGATGAACAAAATTTAACCTTAGTACTGTACGCCATTATAGGTCGTATGTGTGCAGAATTAGTCAAGATAGGAGACCCAAGAGGAATCATAATCAACCAAATGGGTGTGGCATATAATAGCCATAACGATGTAGAATTAATATTGAAACTAGATTTAGAAGATATAACTAATCATATATTGTTTAATCATAATATAATATTTTAAAATAATGAGCAAATAGATATAGATAAAACTAACCTAATAAAAGAGTTAAAAGACGAAGTGAATAATAAACTGGAGATTCTAAATCTCAGACGCATTAAAATAAATAAAAGAGGATTAATAAACGTATCAGGCAAATTAATCAAAGCAGTAACTGGTAACCTCGATGCTAAACGGTACGATGCGTTAATTTCAAAATTAGATCAAAACCAACGAACAATTGATCATAATTTAAAGTATGTTGCCAAAATAATAAACGAATCAGAAATAAAAATAAACAATAATTTTCAAAAAATTAGTACTGAAATTGGACAATTAGATAAAAATTATGTTAATCTACAGAGTAACGATCGATTAAATACACAAATCCAGTATTTGGAAGTATCCGCTAGAATTCTTGACGGGTTCATTAATATCCTAGATCGAGCAAGGAAAAATGAATTGCATCCTTTATTAATAACCCCAACACAATTGATATCTGAATTGAAAACATTTCATTTAGACAAAAATCACAAAATTCCCATTTCACATTTTAATCGAACAAATTGACATTATTGAATCACTAATAGAAATAAGAGCCTATAGGAACGATAATAAATTCATAATCATAATATTGTTTCCATTGATAAATAACGAAATTTATCAATACTATGAATTATATCCTCTTCCAACTAAATTCAATGAAACATAAATAGAAAATATAACTAACTATAAAAATATAATTCAAATAGAAAATATTGCAATTAATAATGATAAGTATAGGCTTTTTGAAATACCTTGTAAAGAGATTATCCGACAAGAATATTTGTGTAAAAATCAAATTGAACGGTTAAATCCAAGTAATTGTGAATATCAGGTAATCACAAAAAATGTTATTAATAACAATTGTAAATTAACAAGTCTCAAAGTCAAAGAAAATTACGAAATCATTGAATTCTCTTTTGGAACAGTAATGTTATTTTATGCAGAAACCGACGTGAAAGAAAAATATGGAAAAGTTATAAAAAATGTTAAATTAATAAGAACTTATGTTATCTATCCTAATAATGTTTGTGTATAAGGTATTAATGGTTTAATTGTAATAAATTGAAAGTTGATTATATGAAAATCCACAAACTGTATTAGAAAACTTAACTTACTTGAGTAAAGAAAATATGTTAAATTTGCAGAATGTGAAGAATATTTTAATTGCGATCGTATGTTTAATCATGTTAAGTTGCATTGTAAAAACAATTAAACGTTGGAAAAACCATGTCGAAATCCAGGAGGAACTTTCGACTAACGGTGGAGGAGTTATGGTACAGAATCCCGTGGCTCTTATGCAGACAGCAGGAATAACAGAAAAGACGAGAAGAAGGAGAGAAGATAACGAGAAGTCATAAATAGGAGCGACGCATTGTTATTCATTAAGTTCTTAGCAAGTAATTGTCCAGTGCATGTCGTTTGTAACTCTTGTTGAAACAAATAAATTTCTTATTAGCTTTTTTAAAATCGGCCTTTGATTGAGAAGTGATAACTTGTGTGAATTTTCTTCCACTGCTGGTGAAACGTTTAAAGCTTTGGGATTTCTACCTTTTTAGTGGTCGTTCTAAGAAATCTTTCTAACAGTAGATTGTCTTATTAAGGGCCAGTTGGTTAATTGGTGTTGAACAAATCCTGCACTTGTTGCGTTTTTCTATTCTTTCTTTTTCTATTTTTCTTGTCCACTTAACTTAGCCATAAGGCACGTTTAACAACTTAAGCGACAATTGCATGGTTACTAAACAAGTGTGTTAAAATAACACTATATCCGAAAAATTACGTGAATATATTTTTTTATTAATTTTGTTAGTGTAAGGTTTAAAAATAGATACCAATGCGTGTATACACATTAAAAACATGTAAGTAAATTTTCACACTTTTCTACTGAGAAATGAGACATACTACTGATACCATTTAATATTTTCACTTCCTAAAACTTTTCTTACAACCGACTAGTTTGTAGAATATAAATTTGTAGTGTCCCTGAAGATGAGCATTACTCGAAACATGTCGGACAAAAAAAAACATTAACTAATCAGAAGGAATGGAACCCACGGTAGCTCCAAACACTTGTTCATAAAACTTACCACGGGATTGGAAATAGGTGGAGGTGAGGCATTCATCAACCATATTGGCAAGGTCAATAAAATGGTTATCAGCCTGTCGGATTTGTTGGATAATGGTGTCTTAGTCAGCAATAGGAAATTCTTCGAATTTTTAAACCAGCTTGGTTTAAAATTTTATAATGCAATGAAAGCAAACACTAAAAATCTCCCTCCAGATAGGCTGCTAAAAACTCTGAAACTGCATTTGGTCGTCAGAGCTTTCTTCGGCGCTGAGGACGTCTTAACTAATCCTCCCTGAAGGCAATTTTAATTTGTTGTAAATTGTTTAGTATGTACGTATTTTGTGCATATTATTCTTATTATTAATATATACGTACCTCCCATCTCGCGAGTTTTTCATACTACAATACACATACACGCGCGTGGACGTTCATGGCTTCGATCCAGATACATTTTTAGTAGCGACTGACGTAAACAGAAAAAAAATTGAGGGATGAATTGTTGAATACAGCACGGTCATGCATTTTCAATGACCGCTGCTTCCGTGTTTTTTCACTCGTGCATAATACGAAGGCTGTGAACAATAAAATGCTAGAGCAAAAACAGCTGCACGCTGGTGCATGCATCAACGTGACGTCCAGCATTCGATGTGTCAACTGAAATAACGGAGGTGGTTGTTCTCTGTCGGGTTAATTATGGTGAATTCATACCTCATTGGGAGTTTCATTTTAGCGGTTAATTGCAAATCAAACCCTAGTGATTTGCAATTAACAGCTAAAATGGGAAGTTATATTTCGTAATATTTTAGAGAATATATAAATATATTCTCTAATATATATATATATATATATATATATATATATATATATATATATGAGCAGAGAGGAAAGAAGACGGGGAGTACTCATCATCATCTTAGTATGTAACTCCGATGATTTGTGAAGGATACTGATAAAAGATAATGTATAGACTGAGACAATGATGTGTGAATATATGGGATAGATGTAAATTTCCTAATGATACTCTTTAATAAAGTCCATATATCTGATGCATTGCTCTTTAGCATAAATTAAATATTTAGTTAAAATTAATGGAGCAAACAAACAAAACAAAATTGAATGTAAATATTTAATCACCGCTGAATTTATATGGGAAATATTCAATGATTTTTACTCTAATTAAATCTATGTTGAAACCGTTGCGATCATGGAAAACATTGCTCTGCAGGTTTTAATACATTATACGTATCCTATCATATTCTATTTTTAACAATATTGATTTACCGCGGAACGAATGCAAGCGATGCTATTTTAAAACGATATTTAAAACATAAATAATACCAGTACTAAAACAAAGATTTTTATAGCAGCAGAGATCTGAAATAGAAAACAAAAACAAATAGAAGACAAATGCAACACCACGGTTCGACAAAGTTGTCAGCCTGTAGTTCTGAATTGGATTGATACGAAGGGTGGAAAGAAATTTCGCGGGAAAGGCAGGCAGCATCCTTTTTATCACGAAAGACATCACGAAAACTATACCATTAGTGCGCCGAAGCATCCAGGGACCTTCGGTACAAATACTTTTAATCACGAAATGGTTGCACTTCGCGATATCCGGTCTTGTAAGGACATTAAACCAGTGCATTAAAGATCGCAGATTCTCGTCAACATACTACTAAAGATATTTAAAGAGAAAATTAGGTAATGACTCAGTTCATCTAACTAATAATTTAGGTATAAACCAGGTGGGACCTATCTAATAAAGGCACTTATAAATTTTCTTGGGACCTACCGTATAAGAGAGGTTGCAGCTTTATCTTGCTTAATTTATTAGGGCTGCCATTAGAATATATTAACTCCTTGGTTAAAATACTTAGCCGAATTGATCCACCAGTAAATTAATAAGGTGGATTTTGTGGGTGCCTGGTAAATGAAAGAGCTTCTATGTGAGCTTTTCATTGTAATTTAAATTCACCTTTGTATCCGGCTTTAACCCCTATATAGTTGCACTTGGCTACAAAATAGCAATGGAATTACATTTTGCAACTTTTGTTAAAATATGCATGAAAATGGAATAGTTCTAGTTTTAATACTTATACAGGATTTCGCACGAAAAACAAACGGTCCATTCGAATTTCCACAATGCCCCCTCTATCAATGAATCTATCAAAAAGATTCCATTTGTTGTTCAACAATTTATGAGAAATCAAAGAATACTTTTATATTCAAAAATCCTATAGAACATGTTGTCTGAAACTGTCTGAAATGGGTGTTGATAACATTAAATGTTTGAGAGGAATATTTAGTAATTTTCTTGTAGGCCCGATTTTCTTATACAGGCTGTTTGATAAAAAACGGAGCAAGCCGTAGCACTTTTATTTATTAACTGATTTTAATAAAAAAATGTTTGATCTGATTACTCATAAAAATCAACTTTTTGCCGTAAAAAATT
>JAWQRJ010002775.1:0-12983 GCA_033557515.1 Diorygopyx duplodentatus | reverse complement strand
TACTGTTAATTGAATGAATACTTGGTAAGAGTTGAGATGATAAATTGCAAAATCACGTGTCCTTTTAATTTTTCAAAATTTCAATGTCTTTCATTACACCTATTATATGACCATTAGTAAGGATAAACACCATTTGAATCATTGAACCAGTGAACAACATTGACGAGTTCATAACTCATCAATTTTGTTTTCTGGATATGTCTTTATAATATCATCATGTAAAGTGATTTAGGTTATTGCAAGCAGTTAAAAGTTTTATTAAGTTCTTAGCATCTGTGTTATTGTTCAAGTGATTATTAATGATTTGTGTAGCTATTGAAATTGTTTCTTTAATAGATATATTAGTATAAAAGTTGTAATGTCAAATGATAAAGTTGTAAATTAATTAAGCTACATTCACTCCCCAAAATACACAAAAATGGCATTCCAAGTAGACTAATTATAATCTCCACTAATTCTAGTTCATACATTGTTTCTAAACTCTTAATCAATTTTTTCAAAAATAGAATTGAATGTACACCTAAATATACTATAAAAAATCGTTACAATTTATTTGATAACATCCACAATTTAGTACTACATTCTAAATTTACAACTTTATCATTTGACATTATAAACTAGATTATGGAACAGATATGTAGACGATATTCTAGTCATAATTGACACTACAAATATAAATATTATAAATCAACTTCATAATTTTGTACATTACACCCTAAAATAAAATTCACCATAGAATTAGAAAATAATCACATCTTAATTTTTTTAGATATCACTTTAATAACATCCCGACATAAAATTAATTATGACATCTATAGGAAACCTACATAAACCGACGCTATTATCCCATTTAATTCTTTTCGATGGCCCAAGAATTAAAACAATTATCTTTCATTTCTTATACATACAGATTAAAAAATACTCCTCTCAGTTTTAATAACATGAAAAAAGAGCTATACATTATATAGTTACAACTTTCATTTCTTATATGTATATAATAATACAACAAATTGCTTCTAACAATGGTTACAATATCCACTATTTTAATAATATATTTCAAAAATACAATGTTAGACATAATAACCATACAGCACTACTACATATAGCCATCACTTACCAAAGGAATATCAGTAACAAAATTAAAAACATTGCTAAAAAATCCAACATTTCACTTGCCCTTAAAACAAACCATGATCTAAAAGACATACTTAACAATAGTAAACCACCTACCAAATTACTAGAAAAAATGGTGTAGCAGCCTAACATGTGATACTTGCAATGCTACATACATAGGAGAGATCGGCAGAGAGATTGGCAGAAAAATCGAAATTAGAGTCAATGAATACCTCACAAGCAATAATTCAAACTTCAATCATTCATCAACTGAATAAAAGCTACTTAATGGAATTGTTTGAAAGCTATGCTTACTACGTAATGATCAATTGGAAAACAATATTCCATATATTCCATATTCCCTTTTAATAAGAAAAAAATAGTTATAAAATTTTATTTTCTACTTTACATTAAAATTAATAATATTTCATTTTATTTCCATACTTATTATTAATTAATTAATTTCCCAATTATTCTAAATGAAATTTTTTTACTCTATTTCGTTCTTTTCTATTTATTTACATTCTTATCATTTTTGCTACTTAATTATGATGTTTCTCATTAACCCTATAATTTTATAATTTTTAACGCGCTATTTTATTATATTACAAACATTAACTTCCTAAGAATTATATTACTTAATATAATTCTTCATTTTAATAATTGATATAAATTTCTATCTATAAATATGCAAAATCATATAACTGTTATAATCATAATTCTTACAATATAACAATGTAATTTTTGAAACTCCAATTTTAAATTCAAAATCAAAATTATTTGCACGCAATTGCTACGCACTTTCATATAAAACATGTTCGACCAGTTTTCCGTTTAATACTGCAAACCTAAGCATGTCTTTTAGAAATAATCTAATTTTATTTTAAGTAACTTCAAATATGTTATCATTAAACTTCTTCGATGTACAATACACCCAATCATGATTAATATTCCAACGTTAGCATAGTTCCTAGAGGTGTAAAATGTAAGTTACACTTAACCTAATGTTTACATTATTTTAACACGTGATTTTAATTATGGTTTATAATGATACTTTTGTAATAAAAAAGTCCATGTTTGTCCATGATGATGGTACTATGATACCGAAACCGGTCAACGAATAAAAGTGTTAGAAATCTAAATTTAGTTTCTAAATATACTGATTGGTAAAAATCATTACTCTCCTTCCTTTCTTCGAAATCTTAATTAAATCAGTAATACAGACTTTTCTAAATCATTAAAAAAATATATTTGGAGAACCCTGAGTAGTTGAAAAGTTATTTTAAGTCAGTCCAGCATACCTTTGTTTCAAGTGATAGTCAACCATTTCCGAAAATAACATTCTTCTATCTGTTGGCAACCTGTTTGAATTCGTCTGTTATGCGCATATAATTCTGAAGTTTTTGCTTTTTTCTTTATTTGCATGCACGAAGGTGCATTTCTATCGGTCTGAAAGTAAAGCATTATAATCGCATTTATATTTACTTTTATGATTTTGTAATTCCAATATCAAAGGTTGAAAATCCAACTCAATATTCTCGTGACTATCAACGCTGTCTAAACTCTACTATAAACACTTCTCGTTCATCAGCTAATCTTCCATTTACGAATTTGCAATGTTGTTAATGCAGTATTAGTTTTTTTGCAGTCTTTGAATCATTGTTGTGATTGAGGATTTTATGAGGAGTTGTGTACTAATTTTTCCTACTAATGTCTTCTAAACACAATTTGCTTCAAAGACAACATTTTAATTTAACAAATTCCAATATATTCCTTTGTTAATTTTCACCTAACTATGATTGTACATTCCAATGTGTCCAATGACATATAAACCCGTTATATTTCGATATTTTCTTACGCTCTTCCTGTCCGCAAGTCAGATACATCTACAATTACATAAAACTTCTAATTAGGCCCGAGTGGCAACTCGACTGTGCAAGTGTGCGTGTATTCCTTTGTATGTGTACACGTACCTTTGCGCTTATGTGAGTTGTTGTGCAAATAAGGGTCTCAAGTTACAGATGGAGAAAGCTTCTTTGGTATAAATAGCCCGAGTCCCTTTGTGTCAATTATCACTTGGACGTGGTTCCTTCTACTTCTAAAATCAACATGAATCTGTTTGCGGTAAGTGCCCAGCTGTCTTGATAATGGCTTCGTAGATCATTCTCAGAAAAATAGATAACACGAAAATTGTCCTTTCGCAGGTCATTGGTGTGCTTTTCGCTGTTTCTGGACTTGCCCTATCTGGGGATATTCCAGAGAAGAAAATCGAGAAGCGTGGTTTAGTTGGCGGTGGTTATGGCGGTGGTCTTGGAAGCGGGTCCATTGGAGGAAGTACTGGAGGAAGTATTGGAGGAAATATAGGAGGAAGTATTGGAGGAGGCATTGGAGGAGGCATTGGAGCAGGCAATGGAGGAGGCATTGGGGGAGGCATTGGAGGAGGCATTGGAGGAGCCATTGGAGGAGGTTTTGGAGGAGGCGGTGGATATGGATATGGTACGTACACTTTTTTTCCAAAAAAGATATAAATTTCACCAAGGTTCTCAAGGCGTCTATTTAACATGTAATGCAGTCTGTATGAAAGTAGAAGTGACTTTCTACGCAAGTTCAACTTATTATCGATATTAAGACATGCATAAATACATACTAAAGAACGTTTACAGGTATTAGGCATGTGAACCAGTTGAACCTATTTATACGCGTAATTGTGTGAAGTTTAGAAACTCTGCAAGCGTGTGAACGAAAGTTTGCTTGTTAGTATCTATGTGGTAAACCTGTAGGAGATTTTAAGCATCCTTTTGAGATTCTTTACACCAGATTACACAAGTATGCCATAAATGCATTTTTAACTGTTATATAATCGTAATACTTTTTTCCTTCTTCTTCAGGAGCAACCATCAATACTGTAACACGTACTGTGAGCGTTCCTGTGCCAGTACCTCAACCATACACAGTAACGCGTACATATCCAGTACCTCAGCCTTACCCAGTTCAGGTATCAGTTCCGCGCCCAGTCCAGGTGCCCGTACCAGTACCTCAACCTGTGGACGTCCCGAGACCAGTACCAGTACCAGTCACGAGAACTGTACCAGTACCAGTACCGCAACTGGTTCATGTACCATTCCAAGTACCAGTTCGTGTTCCCGTACCCCAGCCATACCCGGTGAGCGTTCCCCATCCAGTTCCGGTGAGGGTACCGCATCCAGTTGTGGTTCCCCATCCAGTACCCGTCAGCCATGGGTACGGTGGCAGCTACGGCCTGGGAGGTGGTTTCGGAGGAGGAAGCAGCTTAGGAAGCGGATTGGGAGGATTGCATTAGGAGGATCGAAAAACATGTACTTGGAATGGCAAAGAAGAACATTGTCATGTGATAGTTGATAATCGGCTAATCCTAAAATTAGTTTTAGGATTTTTACTTTTTATTGTACGTTCCTTTTAATGTGTGTAAAATAAAGGCACCGTTTAATAAATTTAAATGGAAATTGTTTATTGGGTTCTTACAATTATAGGTTTTGCTAATCTATGGATTTTGGTTAAAGTGGAGTAGTACAAACGAAAGCGAGTAATGTAATTCGTCACAACTTAATCAGGTAGAAAGTTTTAGGTGCTGAAAGTAATTTACAATACACGAACTTGACCTACCTACGTTAAATTTAATAATTAATAGGTACTAAGGAACTGAAGTCATCGCAATTATTGTTACTTCCTCTGAGCAATTTGATTTCTCTTGATTTTTGGTTCTACATTTTTTTACATCTAACTTATCTCTACAGAGAATGAGGAAATCCCATTTTTTATAATCTTCTACTGTTCACCGCAGAGTCATTCCAATTGTAATAACATTGTCACGAATTTGGAATTAAACCCGGATAATAATTCTGTGATAGTTTCAGCCTTTCGATCATATAACTTTCTGGTGATTAACAATAAAGTACGTCTTGTAAATCCAACCTGATATAACAAACAGTTTCGAATAAAATAACTTTCAGTAAAACGGTAATATTACTTAAGATTGCACAGTGCGCAGTGGTTCCGATGAAACTAAGGTTTCTTCAACATTAAACATTTAAACTTAGTCGGAATATTTACAAATTATTTCGAGGATTTCGAGGAATGATTATATGGCCAATTTTACTCTGAAATGTTAAAATAAAGATATTTTAAAGTGTTCCTAAGGGTGCTATATGGCTGTGAAGATGACGCTTAAAACTTGAGTTTTATTAATATCTAAATTTTCACATAAATTTTTTTGTTATTATTAAAAAATAATTTTATACAGGGTGTTTGATATTGAGTAGTTTGATTCCCTTTTTGTCAAATTTACTTTTTTGAGACATTTTTCTTCACAATATAGTCCTCTGCACCAATACTAAAATTTTGTATATACAATTTTTTTTTAATTTTGTAATAAAATAAACTCAAATCGTATCTGTGTGATTTAGGGCATCCTCTATAAAATACGGTATTAACAGAAGTTCTACTTCTACTGTATTTTGCTTACATCATATTTGTATGGCCTAACGAGGTTTTGAAAGTAACGCCTAAATTATTGTACTGAGAACTGAACGATTTAGCTCCTACAGTTATATACAACCAAACCTACACTTTCTGCTTCGGTAACTTCAAAGATTTCACTCTCCAGTGAACACCCAACATAAATTTAACGGTCTAGTTATATGAATAAAAAAAAATTACCGGTAGATAAATTAATGATAGTCGCTTAATTGCAGTTGTGCAAAAACTGAATTGAAAATAACGTATTGAGAACACTTGGATGTATACATTCTTAAGAGGATATTGGTTAATAAAACGTAAAACAGTACACACGTTCCCAGATAATCAACGATGTGTGCATTACCGCTTTATGCTTCTTTACACATTTTGAAGTTTACTAATTTTGTTGTAATGATATTCACCCAGTGTTAATTTGAAATCTAGATTAACACCAGGAGCTTTTGCGGACGTTAATGACTCATTTCACATTATTAAAGTGGTCATAAAAACCAAAATTGCGCATACATACTGCAAGTAAATTGGATTGCGATAATATGTACGTAATCCATATGCTGAGAAAGATAATAGGAGTATTAGGTAAATACGGAAACTTAAACAGAATATATTTAAACTTTCTTTCTACTTATGAAAACAGTATTTGTTAAAGAATAAAATAAAAAAATAAATTGGTCTTAAAACGAAGGATTCCAAGACAATTATTTAGCAAAATAAACAGAGCGTTTAATTTTCGAGATAAACGCGAATTCTACATTCAGATTTATATCTTTATTTCCTAATTGCTCTCATGAATCATCATAATCTTCGCATTACCATCATCGCTAATACTCCACGTGCAACAACATCCTGGTCACTTAGGTAACAGAAGCACTTTCATATTCAAAATTGCCGGTTGGATCGAAACAACAATTTCGATAATAAAGAAAAACTGAAGCACACCGACCACTATTACGTCATGCAAATGGACACGGTCTGGCTAGCGATGGGCACCAAGCGAACCAACGATAGCAATCGGGAGAGATGCGCAGTGAAAGTTCGTTTGAAAAAAATCCAACGTGAACACGGGGCTCGCAACCGTTCTCCCCACTGGTAAGTATAAAAGCTCGCCTCGTCTTCAGTATGGACATCACTCGGGCATTGAACACCGCTTGAAACCAAGATGAAGCCTTTCGTGGTAAGAGCAACCATAGCAACCAATTAATAACTTTTTTATATCATCTCTATTTTTCTAGATTACAATTGTCGTCCTAGCTATCATTTCCAAAACCCACTGTGAAGAAGCCGCGAAGAAAAATGAAAAACGCGGAATTTTTGACAGTGGCTACGGAGGTGGATTAGGAGGAGGACATGGAGGAGGAGGCTTTGGCGGAGGTGGATTAGGAGGAGGACATGGAGGAGGAGGAGGAGGCTTTGGCGGAGGTGGAGGCGGTGGACACGGAGGTGGAGGATTAGGAGGAGGTTTCGGAGGCGGTTTAGGAGGTGGTTTCGGTGGAGGCTTCGGAGGAGGTTTCGGAGGAGGAGCCGGAGGTGGAGGCGGTTTTGGAGGTGGCGGAGGCGGAGGTGGCGGAGGTGGAGCCACAATCAGCACTGTTACCAGTACAGTGAACGTACCAGTTCCAGTACCTCAACCGTACACGGTTACCCGTACAGTACCAGTACCGATTCAAGTACCAGTTCAAGTGCCGGTACCCCGCCCAGTACAAGTACCCATCCCAGTACCTCAACCAGTTGTAGTACCACGTCCAGTACCGGTGACCGTCACCAGAACCGTTCAGGTTCCAGTACCGCAACCGATTCGAGTGCCAGTCCAAGTACCAGTTCAAATACCGGTTCCGCAACCGTACCCTGTGACCGTTCCACAACCGGTCCCAGTTAGGGTACCAAACACCGTCGTCATTCCAGTACCGCAGCCGATCTTCGTTGGAGGTGGAGGCGGTGGAGCTGGAGGAGGAGGTGGATTTGGTGGAGGAGCCGGTTTCGGAGATGGCGGCGGTGGTGGCGGATTTGGAGGTGGATTGGGAGGAGGATTTGGAGGCGGCCACGGCGGCGACTTTGGCGGAGGATTGGGAGGTGGCCATGGAGGCGGATTTGGAGGAGGATTGGGAGGAGGATTGGGAGGTGGCCATGGAGGCGGATTTGGAGGTGGTTCTATTGGCCATGGGGGCGGAGCTTCGAGCTACTCCAGTGTTTCTATCGGCAAACACTAAACTGGCCGCTATTTATTCACCTTTCCCAAATAAAAAACTTTATGTCTCGCTGTGATAACTTATTCTTCGTACACTAGAGGACGTGTCGATTTTTGTATGTCTTTTATGAGAGTGAAATAAAAAATTCTTCTTGAAAAATGTATTTTATTTAGAGCTAGATCATTACCTTCAGTGTTTTCTTAATATTCTTTCTCACCTGGTCACTGGACCAACTATATTCATCTTGAAATGGTCTTATTTTCAACGATTAAAAATATCGTGTATTCAGAAAATTATTGAAGCAAAGATTTTAATAGCTATCCCTGGATTTCCTCAAACAACATTATTTCCAAAATCATTTTATAATAAATAAGTTATTTAGATGTTTTATTTTCATAACATTTCATTAAAATTTTAACAATCGTGAAAAACATTATTATATATCACACGTGTATATTTCAACCCTAATCTAATTATCAACCTGAGATTTCAGGCACAAAAACGTAACTAAAAATTATCACACGTCGTAAATTATCACTCATGATCAGATAGATCACCATATTCTACACCTTTTTCTTTTTGGGTTCATGGTGGAACCTAAACGACATTTAAAAGCATTCGCAAAATCATCTGAATTCTGCAATGTTCCTATCACCCGTATAGAATTTGGACTGTGTTCGTCAGTTTTTATTTGAGAGAGCAAAGATTCTCTTGTTGGTGTTTCGCAATAAACCTGAAAAAATAAATAAAAGTAACAGCACGTAAATTTAAGAGCAAGCTTGGTGTTAAATTTACATTCGCAAATGCTATAAAGAACATTTGTTCGGGGGTGTAATATTCAAAACCAGGCAAGGCTTTTTCTTTTCCATGTTTTCTGACGTAGTTTTTATATGCCAAAAAGGCATGGTGAAGACCACCATTATCTGCCAAATTTTCTCCCAGCGTCATTTTACCGTTCACCTAAAATAAATCGATTCAAGTTAATTAAAAATTACAAACCTATAGCCAAAAAGTAGGTACGTTTTCTTTAATGTTCGGTAAAGTATAGTTATTGTATTGATCGACGAAACATTCGGTTTTATCCTCAAATGTAGCAATAGTTTCATTGCTCCACCACTGAATATAGTTGCCAAATTTATCAAATTTTCTGCCTGTATTATCGAAACCATGTGTTAATTCGTGACCCAACACACTTCCCATGGCACCGTAATTTAAAACCCTGCAGTTATTAAACTTACTCTTCGTGAAGATAATTTAACGCATACTTACTCTAAGCCTAAATGGTAGATAGGAAATGATAATATAGCTATAGGAACATCTGCAAAAAATAACATAGAAAAATGGAACCAAAAAAAAACGATTTCTTACTGATAGAATTATCACCAAAATAATTGTAAGCATTCACAGTTATAGGATCAGCCCTCCACGTTCTCGGATTTTCTCTTCTTATGTTTCCTAAGTTGTAATGAACGTACATTCGTATGATAGAAATCATGTTCTCCAAATATGTGTTATTCTTGACTGTTATCTAAAATGGTTGTTGTTAAAAACATTCAATTCATTTTGAGCTTATACCAAAAACTTTTTGTGAAAAATTGTGATTGAGTTATGATTTATGAATTACCCCCTCATAATAAACTTCCAATGCCGTAGTATTTAACAACCATTCCGGGAAACCTATAAAACTAATCATTTCCGAACTTTTTTCCAAAGTGGCTCTCTTCGTTGCATCATCCATCCAAGAAATGCGCTCAACTCTTTCGACAAAAGCGTTTTTGATGTTTTGTAGCATTGTTTCAACTTTTGGTTTCGTAGCGTTTATAAAAGTTTTGTCTACAACCCCATAGCTTACTGCAACGCCCATAAATTTCAAAGCTACATTATCAGCGCAACTCATTGCTCTAAAATGGTTTGTATTATGTTTAATCTTTTGGAAATAGAGAAGTTTTTCTTACCTGGTCCTCAAAACAGTAGTAGATTGTCGATCAGAAACTTGGCTGTAGATAAAACTAACTATGTCAGAAGTTGTATTGATGATCATACTGTAAACTGTTTGGTACCACGCGTATAATTCAATTGCAACTCCAGGAGATTTTGTTAAATATAGCACTATGTTTATCAAGTACTCCAGTTCGGATGGCACATAATAAATAAAATCACTTCCCTCTAAATCTAGCTTAACTTCAGGGATATCCTTGTATAGTAATGTTAAGTATTTTTCCCAAATATTTCTTGTGTCTGGAGAACTTAGGTTGTTACGTGCTAGAAAGATTGTTGTCAAATTTTGAAGAGTCGTAACTTTCATCTTTTGAATGTTGTATTCGTCGTTTTCATCCGTTTCGTCATAATCATAATCATCGTCTCCTGCAAGCTAAAATATTTATCTTCACATTTATTCTTTGAATTACACACAATTACCTCTGATATAGTTTCGGTAACATTCCATAACAAATCAACTATTTTCTCTAGTGTTTTATCATCGGGTGTTTTCGTAACATTTCCCACAATAATCTTCATAACTGCTTTAGCCACTTTCCTATAAGTTTCTTTATAAACTTCATCCTTATCTTCGTCGACACCATCAGAATCATTATCTTCCACCTCTTTTGATTTCTTCCTTTTGTCAGACTTCTGAAATGGACTGTGAAATTTATATTTTATATGTTTAGGTAATGAAATGTTGTTGTGACGTATAAACTTACCTTGGTAAAGGTGAAGTTGCCCTTGCAGATCCGAAGTACATCACGTTTTTGCTTCTGTTGTACAAATCAGAGTCAATCAAGAATTGCACGAAGAGGTCCTTGGCAAACACCTTCTTGGCATTAACATCCGCTTTAATCCAATCGAACTGATAGGTGTCCACCTCCTCTTCTGTGACGTTGAATATTTTCGGAACAATCGGCAATTCCATTATATTCAGGTATTTGAAAATCAACGAATATCCCAGTTTGTTGATCGAATTAAGATCCATGCAAGACTTGTACAGATCTCTACTTTGTCTGACGGGCAAAGGTTCGTCTTTTGACTCATTCGAATTCAAAAAATTCAAAGTGGCCACTATTACGCGTTCGTTTATTGTCTCGAAATTAGAAAATGTGGAGTACCAACCATGGTTGATATGCTCTTCTGTCCATTTCCCACAAGTGTAGTTGTAAAAATCTTCACACGGATCCACCGACATATCCATGGATAGACGCAAATTTGCAGCTGATCTCAAACAATCATCTGATGTGCAAATTGAAGTTGACCAGAATTTATAAGTTTTGACATCTAGAAGGTTCAAACAAAATTTGAGAGAATATACGAAATAGTGTTTTTATTTAAGTACTTACAAAAACACGCCACTATTATCAGAGCTAATACGAGGAGTACAATAATTATCACCAAAGATATAGATACATTTCTATAAAAACCTTTGCGGCGGAATCTAAAGCATAATTATAATACTACTATTCTATTCTATTATATCGTAGACATTAAAAAATCAATAGACATCACTGTAATGAGGACAAATGGTTTTATGGCATTTTCAGCTTAAGTGCTACCGCATTAGTGTACATGAACATATATGTCGATTAAGCAAATAAAATAATGATCACCCAAAATACGTTTCTATATCAAAAACGAAGTGTGTAATCTTGTTGTCTTAACATGCAAATTTATTAACCCTATGTCATCAATAAAATGTACGCCAAAACTAAAGAAAACACTCTTCTAATGAAACGGTATACTGCATTGTTGATTAATTATTTTATCAAATTAAAACTTTAAAATTGCACGAAACGCCACGTAAGCGATTTCAATGACGTCTATAGATATTCGACGAAACCATGTGCGGTTTCCCACATTAAAATTACATTACCAACGACGAACGTGAATATAATAACATGTAGGTACCGAAGAAAATTGAAACAACGCATTTCAGTTTTGGTTAATTGTTAAAGTTTAACTTTATAAGTGAGAACTAATTTTAATGGTGGGTTACATGATGATTACGTTACGTGATAGTTTTCGAAGAACATTCTAAAGTATTATATCAAATGCACGTAAAAACAAAGAACGTTAATTTGGCACTAAAATCAAATGAACGTTAAGCGAAAATAACCATAGTGTAAAGACATTTGAATAGAATGAAATTGTGTTTACAGATTTTGAAAATATTCAATAATTTTCAGGGCCAATCTACAAAATATAAACGTTTTTGTACATAAAAATTAAACACTACATAGTAATAGGAGAAAATTTGTTATTATAAATACAAGTTTAATTTTCGTATTCGTTCTTGTTACCATTGAAATAAGTACTTACATTGATCCTTTTGTGTTGACGTCAACCAAATATTGTGTACTTTCAGTAGCACCGTTATTCATAGTGTTGGAACCTTAAAACAAAAATGTTGAAATAAAAACAACTAAATTTAACGTTAATAATATTTTCTTAGCACTACTCTTATAGTATTTTTAAACTAGTATTTTTAAATTTTTATATCTTATCTCTTGATGAATGAAATATACACATATATTTCTAACAAGAGATGGAATGTTTATAACAAGAATTTTAATTTTATTTATAACGAAGATTAAATTTATTTATTTTGAATCTAAAATTTTGAAAAACATACTGTCATTGAGAAACAACAATGCATCAAAGAATGTTATTTAATGTTGTTTAATTATTGCAGAATAGCTGTAGACGACTTTGCATTTTTTTCAAGATTTATTACAAATTACACCTGAAAAAAAAACAAAAAGACGTGATACATTTCAAAAATGTAGTGTCTTTTTAAACAGTGAATAAAAGCATAGAACTACAAGAATTCCATTAATAAAAGCAATTAGCCAACGTTTACAGAAAATATACAGGGTCGCTTTTATGTGTGGAAACGTTCGATTATTTTCTAAACTAAGATATGTAGCTGGAAAAAAAATTAAATACAAAATATTTAGGGTTTTTTAAAATGTATTGAAGTAAAAAACAATATTTTGTACAGTATGTGCCAAAAAAGTATGGCAGCAAACAGTTACCTTTTTTTAAATAGAACACCCGGTATATTACTCGATATTTGAAAGTAACAAGTGAATTTTATATGGACGGAATTTTTCTTGTTTGGTAATTTGTTGACTAGAATATCGACTCATGTTATGATCTAAAGTCAACTGTTGGGTCGAACTT